>JAHHUM010002651.1:196804-383390 GCA_036173005.1 Crenichthys baileyi
TACAATGTACTACGACTGGCCAACTTAACCCAGGATGCTGTTGAAGGTCTCTCAGAACAACTAGCACCCACCTCTCCATACAAACAGAATGGGGTTGGATATGTTACTACCTGAAAAGGATGTGTCTGTGCCATGTTTGGAGATATGTGTTGTACTTTTATCCCCAATAACACCGCTCCTGACGGATCTGTCACCCGAGCCTTAGAAAGATTGAGAACTTTGAGTAAAACTATGCACGAGCATTCAGGGATTGACAATGCATTGGAGCAATGGTTTACTGATATGTTTGGCAAATGGAAAGGTTTAATCATGTCATTAATGATTTCTATTGCTATTTTTGTTGCCATAATGGTTACCTGTGGTTGTTGCTGTGTACCATGCATCAGGGCTCTGATGGTTCGCTTCATCACTGCCACAATTGAGAAGGTGAGTGCTGAATCTAAACCTCCTACTTATCAGATGTGTGCTTTGACGGACGGACTTCAGGGACTGGAGCTGGCTGCACCCTATGTGGAGTGATCTCTTTGAGGAGATCAAAAGGGGGAATTGTGGAAATATAAAGGCCTTATTATTAGTAGCTAAAACTAAGATATATTTGGGACTTTGTAGATTGATTTTTATTAGGAGTTTGAGTTATGCTTTTCATAGTTAGAAAAAACCTTAACAGTAGCCTCTAGTATTATAGAGTCCAGTTTTTACACAATGAGTGTTTATTATTCAAGGTTAAAGCTTGCAGGTGTTTTCTGTCTGTATCGTGAGAAGCCGGCAGTGTATTAGGGAGGCATGGTACTCCTCTCCCTGAAGATTCCTGAAGACGCGTGGGAAATAATTCTTTAATTAAATAATGAAATGTATATCTGTTTCTTTGATACTGTTGCTGGGGAGACATCCACAGACAGAATGATTGTGTATGTGTACTGCATGGCAGCGTGGTGTATAAAATGTAATGAAACACAGCTCCAGTGAGACGGCACACAGGGGTTTCCAAGGTATAGCAGTGTAAGTGTCACGTCTCCCTCTCTGAATTCAGATTGGTTTTAATAAACTTGTGGAAACTACAACTGATCTCTGACTGCGGATTGTCGATGAGAGGTGAGGAGTAATGCAGGAGTTAACGGACGGCCAGTAAAGTTTTCCTACCTCGACAGTGGAGTGGGCAGTTATTATATGGAACACAACCAAAACAAATCAGATTGTTTTTTAATAAAAATGTGAAGTCTGTCATTTTGGGACTTAATGCATCTTTTGAACAGACATGAACTACTTCTTCTTTCATGAAATTCGGGGCTGTTCTGAAAACATCTGGAGCTTCAGCCCCAGAGGTCCAGCTGGCAGGTCTAAAAAAGCACATGGGTACCACTGTATTTTGGATCTAGTCTACATGCACCGCCATTCCGTGTGTCTTTGTCTACAGGTGTGTGCGAGCGGCATAGAAAACAAATCATCGGCTTAACAAAACATATATATTTACCGCATTTTGATTTGTTCTCTTTTTACAAGGTGTTGTTGTCGACCAACAGTAAAAAATCGTCTGTGGGCTTTTTTGAGAGAACTACCATTCTCACCAGTGACTGAATCAAAAGTACAGCAAATTGTGAATGCTTGGTTGGGAAAGCAGGTTGGATGATACCAAGATTTCGGGAGGAGGAGGGGGGTTACATTACCAAATGATGATGCTATTTTACTGGCAAATTAAAATAAAAGACAATTAACTAGTTATTCATTCAATTCAATTCAATTCAATTCCATTCAGTTTTATTTATATAGCGCCAATTCACAACACATGTCGTCTCAAGGCACTTCACAAAAGTCAGGTACATACATTCCAATTAATCCTAATCATTGAACAATGCAGTCAGATTCAGTTATTTATTCAAATTGGATAAAAAGTTTTTCTGTCTAAGGAAACCCAGCAGATTGCATCCAGTCAGTGACTTGCAGCAGTCACTCCTCCCGGATGAGCATGTAGAGACAGTGGACAGTCACTGGTGTTGACTTTGCAGCAATCCCTCATACTGAGCATGCATGTAGCAACAGTGGAGAGGAAAAACTCCCTTTTAACAGGAAGAAACCTCCAGCAGAACAGGCTCAGTGTGAGCGGCCATCTGCCACGACCGGACTGGGGGTTAGAGAGAACAGAGCAGAGACACAAAGAGAACAAAGAAGCACTGATCCAGGAGTACTTTCTATGGGAAGGAAAGTAAATGTTAATGAATGTAGCTCCTTTAGTCGTTTCACCTAGAAAGAAGGAACCAGATAAACTCTGAGCCAGTTTTCAAGGTTAGAGTCTGAAAGAGAGCACAGAGAGTTAGTTACAGTAAAAGCTCAGTCAATCGCCATGTCTAGGAGAGAGAAAGGGTTAAACACTAAAAGACAGGGCCATGTGGATCGTCGGTAGAGGGTGAGCATTAAGTTGTTGCCAGCAGAAACTTGGACGATGCCCCTCCAGAAAGGTGTCACAGGTAGACACAGAGTCAGGCCAGGATATATTTGCAAATCGGACTGATGTTATTTCATTGGGGCGGTTATAGAACTGGATCAGATTTTTTTTTGGGGGGGGGGGGGTCATAACGCCCCTAACCCCCCCGCCAATTACGCCCTTGCAGAGACAACAAAACGAAAGCTGTGAGGTCAGGTACCAAAACATTTTGAGTAATAAAAGTGTTTTAAAAAATAAAATAAACAAGTCATAACTAACCTTGTTACATAATGTTCATTGATATTGCTCAATAGACCTCCTAACTTCAGTTTTGTGTTTCCTTTTTTTTCTTGCATTTAAGACTTTTTAACCATCCCCTCTCCCAAAAAGCTCAATGAGTGTTTACACCCCTGCTGTTATTTGCAGTTTTTCCGTTTCTTATGCACAGTTATAAATGTGCTTTTTGTAAATTTTCATATCACCTTACTCAGCTGCATATTTCATTTAGATATGCCATTTTTAATAACTGTGCCGTATTTATATTTGTTTTAATTTTTTTGCTTTACTGTACAGTCTGCTCTTACTTTTGCAATTGTATTGTTTTTTCCCCCTTTGGGAGTACATGTATGCTTTTATTTGTGAGACGAAAAAAGATATTTCTTTTCGATTACCTTCCATTTTTCAAAACCTCACAAGTTAATGTCTTTAAAGTCCCTGATATGTCCACTAGATGGCACTCTTGTGCCAGCCCCTGGTTCAGGCATCTTCCATTCTGAAGGTGCTTGTTAGGGGTTAGGAAATGTCTGGCTTTAATCCGTCAGGACAACATTTATTTCTGTAGGAATATTTATGTTTACAAATTACACCAGCACATAAAATATGTGTTTTTTCCTGTAGACTTACACAGTCTAAATCCAGAGGTCGGTCGAATGAGTTATATTTACTTGAGTTAGTTTTAACTGAACCATATGTTTTACTTTTACATACTGTATTATTTTGAAGTGATGCTACTCTTATTTGAGTACACATTTTGGCCAGTCACTTCACTTCACTGAGTGAAGAACAGGCATCTTTTAACCAAATATGCGCAGACACACACTCACACAGCATAAAGCAAAGGAGGATTTCTTTTATACCATTCTTTTACACAGGCTTCGATGTACTTTGTTATTTTAGGAAAACATTATTTATTTTTAATCATTATTTATTTCATTATTTGAAAATATCTGAATTTTGACACTATTTAATCTTTTTTGTAAGTCTCATTACATTATTTCTATGCAAAATAAAATTCAACCTGAAAAGACTCAGAATAAGAAACACAAAGATGGCGATTAGAGAAGTTTATTGGCAAATGATTATTTCTTTGACACTCGTACCCCAGAGGAAGACATGAATGTTGAGAATATCATGAGCTTGAATGAACATTTTAGGCTTAGGATTAGAGATGTCTTCCCCCTGGGATCCGACTGGTGGTGGGGTGAAGGCCGGAGGAGGTGAGGAGACTGAGAGGAGATTGGGAGGAAGATGGTGGAGGCAGGGTGGAGGAGGGTCGAGCTCAGCTGAAGAGCAGGAGGGATCCATGACTGGTGGTCCTTAAAAGCGAAGCGTCAGAGGTGATACGCTGAAGAGGCATGCGGACCTAACACTGATTGGATGCAGGAGAGACGCATGGAGGAGTCATTGGATGGAGCAGGTGGTGAGGGTGAGTCTTTCAGTCTGACTTTTCTTCAAAACTACATTAATCGAACATTACAGTCAAACATTTGCTCAGTACTTCAATAGTTTTTCTGACAATTTTTTTGCTATACTTGAGTATTATTTTTATTTTGAAGTAACATCTTATTTGAGTGCAATATTTTGCTGCTCTATCCACCTGTTTAAATCAAGATTATGTTGTGGCTCCTTTTTCTGTGAACACTGGGATCAAGATTCTTGGTTCTCCTGTCTGCTGGTGGAAGATGATCATTAGAGCAAACCTCAGCGTCTAAATTCTAAATCATACTTGGTGTTTCCATCTGAGGTCAGAGTAACATTTTCTACTTGCATCAGAATAATGTTCTCTAAATGGTCTGTAAGTTATTGTTTTATGAATTTAACTAAACTACTAAGTAAAAATGAAAAGACTGGGGAAAACTAATAAAATACGGAAAAAAATAGTAATGAGGAACAAATAAGAATAAAACCAAAACCAATAAAATAATGCAGTGATATCACAGTTCAGTGTGAAGATGTTTGCTTAGGAACCAGGGTTTGTTTTAAGGAATTTAACAAAACAATGTTTCAAAAATCATTTGCCGAATCAGCAATCAATAACAATTTGGAAAATTAATTCTTAATTATTCTGCTGGGGGACTTCAACGCCCACGTGGGAAACGACAGTGACACCTGGAGAGGCGTGATCGGGAGGAATGGCCTCCCCGATCTGAATCTGAGTGGTGTTTTGTTATTGGACTTCTGTGCTAGTCACGGATTGTCCATAATGAACACCATGTTCAAGCATAAGGGTGTTCATCAGTGCACTTGGTACCAGGACACCCTAGGCAGGAGGTCGATGATCGACTTTGTTGTCGTATCATCAGACCTTCGGCCGCATGTTTTGGACACTCGGGTGAAGAGAGGGGCTGAGCTGTCCACTGATCACCACCTGGGGGTGAGTTGGATCCGCTGGAGGAGGAGAAAGCCGGACAGACTTGGCATTCCCAAGCGCATAGTGAGGGTCTGCTGGGAACGTCTGGCGGAGCCCTCGGCCAGGGATGTATTTAACTCCCACCTCCGGGAGAGCTTTGACCAGATTCCGGGGGATGTTGGAGACATAGAGGCCGAGTGGACCATGTTCTCCGCATCTATTGTCGATGCTGCTGCCCGTAGCTGCGGCCGTAAGGTCTGCGGTGCCTGTCGCGGCGGCAATCCCAGAACCCGGTGGTGGAAACCGGCAGTAAGGGATGCTTGCAAGCTGAAGAAGGAGTCCTATCGGCTGTGGTTGACTGTGTCCCTCGTGATGCCTTGTGGGGGGTGCTCCAGGAGTATGGAATCGGGGGCCCTTTATTAGGGGCCATCCGGTCCCTGTACGAGCGGAGCAGGAGTTTGGTCAGCATTGCCGGCACTAAGTCAAACCTGTTCCCGGTGCATGCTGGACTCCGGCAGGGCTGCCCTTTGTCACCGGTCCTGTTCATAACTATTATGGACAGGATTTCTAGACGCAGCCAAGGGCCGGAGGGGGTCTGGTTTGGGGACCAGTGGATTTTCGTCTCTTCTTTTTGCAGATGACGTGGTCCTGCTGGCCCCTCTAGCCAAGACCTACAGCATGCGCTGGGGCGGTTCGCAGCCGAGTGTGAAGCGGCTGGGATGAAGATCAGCTCCTCCAAGTCAGAGGCCATGGTACTCAACCGGAAAAGGGTGGCTTGTCCTCTTCAGGTTGGAGGGGAGTTCCTGCCCCAAGTGGAGGAGTTCAAGTATCTCGGGGTCTTGTTCACGAGTGAGGGAGGAATGGAGCGGGAGATCGACAGATGGATCGGTGCGGCTGCCGCAGTAATGGGGGCGCTGTGCCGGTCCGTTGTGGTGAAGAGAGAGCTGAGCCGAAAAGCGAAGCTCTCGATTTACCGGTCGGTCTACGTTCCTACCCTCACCTATGGCCATGAACTTTGGGTCATGACCGAAAGAACGAGATCCCGGATACAAGCGGCTGAAATGAGCTTCCTCCATAGGGTGGCCGGGCACTCCCTTAGAGATAGGGTGAGGAGCTCGGCCATCCGGGAGGGGCTCGGAGTAGAGCCGCTGCTGCTCCACATCGAGAGGAGCCAGTTGAGGTAGCTCGGGCATCTATACCGGATGCCTCCTGGACGCCTTCCTCGGGAGGTGTTCCAGGCACGTCCCACCGGGAGGAGGCCCAGGGGACGGCCCAGGACACGCTGGAGGGACTATGTCTCTCGGCTGGCCTGGGAATGCCTTGGGCTCCCCCCGGAGGAGCTGGAGGAGGTGTCTGGGGAGAGGGACGTCTGGGTGTCTCTGCTGAGTCTGCTGCCCCCGCGACCCGGTTCCGGATAAGCGGAAGACGACGAGTACGAGTACGAGTAATTCTTAATGTTAACGCGCTATCACAGTGACTGATTCAATGGAGTAATGGACTTCCAAGATGGCTCCTATAAACATTTGTGGACAAATAAAATGGGGAACGCACGGACAGAAGGTATGATGATATCATATCCAACATCAGCAATGAAAATAGTGGCTGCTGCATTGTTTAGCAATATATAATTTACCATTAGTACAAATATTAACGTGTGTATGAGGTGGCGGCATTCTACGGCCCATCGTGGTGCAGCAGAACAAGCTTTGTTGTGTCTTCTTAAATGTGAATGTTGTCTATCAAACAAACACTCGACATTCCTGAATCAGGCCAGCTTAAATAGGACCTTCAACCCATCTGAGATGAACCAGATACTATGTACTGCATAATTGTTTTCATTGTTTTTGTCATGATAATATTTGTCTGTTCAACCAAACCACAACAAATGTCATCCATCTTCTATGATGTCTGTGAAGAATCATCCCATTAGACATTTGCTCCATGCTTATAAGGATATAAATGTTTTTAACCCATTGTTTTGATTAAATTAAATGTACTAATACTTTATTAATCACAAAAAGGGAAATAGAACCTATTATATATCCTTATTTTGACAGTATTGATATGATACAGCAGGCCAGGTAGAGAATTCAGCCACCACTGACTGAGAGATAAGTTAGTTGCAAAAGATAATTATGCAGACCAAGGTGCAGAATGCTTTTACATCCAGCAATTAAATTAAATTAATTAAATTCAATTCAATTCAATTCAGTTTATTTATATAGCGCCAATTCACAACACATGTCGTCTCAAGGCACTTCACAAAAGTCAGGTACATACATTCCAATTAATCCTAATCATTGAACAATGCAGTCAGATTCAGTTATTTATTCAAATTGGATAAAAAGTTTTTCTGTCTAAGGAAACCCAGCAGATTGCATCCAGTCAGTGACTTGCAGCATTCACTCCTCCTGGATGAGCATGTAGAGACAGTGGACAGTCACTGGTGTTGACTTTGCAGCAATCCCTCATACTGAGCATGCATGTAGCAACAGTGGATAGGAAAAACTCCCTTTAAACAGGAAGAAACCTCCAGCAGAACCAGGCTCAGTGTGAGCGGCCATCTGCCACGACCGACTGGGGGTTAGAGAGAACAGAGCAGAGACACAAAGAGAACAAAGAAGCACTGATCCAGGAGTACTTCCTATGGGAAGGAAAAGTAAATGTTAATGGATATAGCTCCTTTAGTCGTTTCACCTAGAAAGAAGGAACAGATAAAGTCTGAGCCAGTTTTCAAGTTTAGAGTCTGAAGAGAGCACATAGAGTTAGTTAGAGTAAAAGCTCAGTCAGTAGCTATGTCTAGGAGAGAGAAAGGGTTAAACACTGAAAGACAGGGCCATGTGGATCATCGGTAGAGGGTGACCATTAAGTTGTTGCCAGCAGAAGCTTGGACGATGCCCCTCTCCAGAAAGGTGTTACAGGTAGACACAGAGTCAGGCCAGGTGTAGCTTCTAGGAAGAGAAAAGAGAGAGAACAAAGTTAAAAGCTGAAATAACAGCAAATAATGCAAAATTGGAGAGTAGTGTGAGAAAGTAGCGAAGAGGGGGAAAGTGGTCATTATGTCCTCCAGCAGCCTAAGCCTATAGCAGCATAACTACAGAGATAGTTCAGGATAAACTAAGCCACTCTAACTATAAGCTTTATCAAAAAGGAAAGTTTTAAGTCTAGCCTTAAAAGTAGACAGTTTGTCCATCTAGAGCCCAATGATGGCCATTGCTATACTAAAAACCACAACGATTGGGATATCTCTCTCTGTCAGATTGACCATAACCATTGGAAAAGAGAGGGGGTCATACAGGTAGCAGAAATGGAGGGTGTGTTTGCACCTCAACCATAACTGAGCCGGTTTAGGCTAAACCTGACTCCCCCTTACTCCATCCAACAAGGGGAGAAGAAGACGGAGGTAAAATAAGGAAGATAGCTCAGGATAACCTAAGCCACTCTAACTATAAACTTTATGAAAAAGGAAAGTTTTAAGCCTAGCCTTAAAAGTAGACAGGGTGTCTGCCTCACGAACTAAAACTGGGAGCTGGTTCCACAGGAGAGGAGCCTGATAACTAAAGGATCTGCCTCCCATTCTACTTGTAGAAACTCTAGGAACCACCAGTAAACCTGCAGTCTGAGAATGAAGTGCTCTATTAGGAACATATGGAACAATCAGATCTCTGATGTATGATGGAGCTAAATCATTAAGGCCTTTATATGTGAGGAGGAGAATTAAATTAAATTAAATTAAATTAAATTAAACTTTTAAATTAAATTTTATTCAATTTAATTTAATGCAATTTAATTGAATAAATTCAATTCAATTTTATTTATATAACGGCAATTCACAACACATGTTGTCTCAAGACACTTTACAAAGTCAATTCAATCGAATCATACAGATTTCAAGTTGGGTACACACATTTAAATTAATCCCAACTTTTAGCAAAGACTGAAAATTTACGAATTTGATTAACTTTTTTTTTAAGATAAGTATAAAAATCTGTAAACTGGTGTTTTCTTGTGGGAAGTACACATTGTCTTTTGTCTGCTTTTGGGCATTGCTAGAATACCAGAATGACAGGATATTTCATTTCCCCTACTTTAACTTCTCAGTTGCTGTGTAAAGGGACCACCAGATCCTAAAGTGGGACAGAAAATGCTGGTTAAAGTGGCACCTGTTTTTTGTTTGTTAATTGCAGTCACTGTTTTCCATGTAGTTCTGTTCATCTCTGTTGTATTTAAGTTCCCTCATTGTCGGGTCATCTGTTGCATCTTTGTTGCCGTTCCTGTTGTCATTCCTGGTTTTTGAGATTTCCTTTGTATCCCGTAAGTTCATCTGTGTTCAATAAATGTATCTATCGACCATGGCCTGCTGATGCCCTGCTGCCGCTTTGGTCCTTCACCACCGCAAACCATGACAACAACACTATAATGATGTGAGATTACAACAGTCATGCAAATGGGTGGCATAATGCTGAGGGTTCTGGTATGATCACTGCGGCTGCTGATCAGTTACCAGACTAAATCACTGAGAAGGATGTATAACATCCTGATTCATAAACAGACTCCTGCAGGCAAGCATTGATTATTTTGTTTGTTTGTAGTGATGTTTGAGACATGTTTCACATCTCTGTATCATCTCTTCAATATTCCTGTTGATGCCTGGCCAAAAAGCAGCTTCTCTCACTCTGCTTTTGCAGTGCTCCACTCCATGATGTCCCTCACACTGAAGCATGTCTTTCCACACTGATTGAGCGATGACAATCCTGTTTTGTCTCAGCCCCAGCCCATTAGCCGTACGCAAATCTGCACGCACAGAGCAGACCCCTGGACAGACTCCCTTTGACCAACCATTTTGGATATGGTGAGACACTTTCTGCAGGAGAGGATCTTCAGTCGTCTCCTGTGCAATTTGCTGCAACATGACATCTGAGGAGTGATGCAATTATCATGTTTATGTGTGTTTCAGCATCCTGAAACACACATAAAGGGCTGACCAACATGTCACAGCTTGGTGCTGGTGCTCGTGATAACGCATCTGCCAGCACGATGTATTTTCCTGGTGTGTAGATCAGCCCAAAGTCATGGTGCTGCAACTCAATCATCATGTGCTAAATTCTGGGGGACATGTCATTTATTATTATTATTTTGTCTGATATGAGGGGTCTGTGATCAGTCTCTGCAGTAAAGGTTGGTAATCCATACACATCATTGTGAAACTTTCCACACCCTAACACTAAGCTCAAAGTCTCCTTTTTAATTTGAGCATAGCATTGCTTGGTTTCTGACATTGATCTGGATGCAGATGCTACAGGTTGCCATTCGTCTCTGTTCAGTTAGAGCAGCGTGGCTATTTTTGGGCATCTGTGGAAATTTTTGTTGGTTTAAAGGATCAAAGAATGTGAGGACTGGGTCCGGAGTTACAGTGTCCTTTAATTTCTTTCTCATGTTGGGCTGTCCACTCAATCACTGTGTTGTGCCGTAGCAGCTCCTTGAGAAATGATGTCTTGGAGGTAAGATTAGGAATGAACTTACCCAGGAAGTTGATCATTCCCATGGCTCGGAAAACATATTTTTTGGCAGTGGATACAGGCATATTCAATATGGCTTGCACTTTTGACTGATCAGGTTCCACCCCTTTACTTATGACCCTGTCTCCCAAGAAGGTCATCTAAGTAATGCCAAAGAGGCAATTGTCCATTCTTTTTGGCTCTCCAAAAAAGTTTCTCCAGCCTTTAGTCATGTTTGTTGTCTTGTATTTCCCCAGACTACAAGGTTATGTATCTAGACTTTGATACCCTCCAGCCCCTCTATTATGGATGCCATTGCTTTGTGGAAAATCTGAGGTGCTGATTTAATTCAATTCATTTCAATTCAAAAATACTTTATTCATCCCAAAGTGAAATTAAATGTTGTTGTAGCTCAGGTTTCTTCAAAGAGATGTAGATGCTGATTGCTGTGGGCAGGAATGATCTCCTGTAGCGGTCTGTCTTACAGCCGACCTGAAGAAGCCTCTGACAGAAGACACTGTTGTTTTGACAGTTTCATGAAGAATAAGGCATTTATACTCCTCCACCACCTCCACCTATTCTCCCATGATGGAAATAGTGTTTGACCTAGTTCTGTTTTTCTTTAAATCTACAATCATCTCCTTTGTTTTATTCATGTTCAAGATGAGATGATTGTTTCCACACTATGCTACAAAGCGGTCCACCAGCTTCCTGTTCTCAGCTTCTTGTCCATCTCTGATCCACCCCACGACTGCAGAATCATCTGAGTATTTCTGCAGATGACAGGAGTCTGTCTTGTACTGGAAGTCTGAGGTGTACAGAGTGAAAAAGAATGGTGAGAGTACAGTCCCCTGTGGTGCTCCTGTGCTGCAGACTATCTGGTTAGACTCCAGATAGTCAGTCTCAAAAACTGTGGTCTGTTTGTCAGGTAGTCTTTGATCCAGATTGTTGAGGCAGAATCCCAGAGAGCTGCTCTACACAGGCCTCCAAGACTCTAGGGTTGAGACCATTTGGATCTGCAGCCTTATTCTGGTTCAGTCTCTCTAGTTGTCTCTTCACCTGACTTCTTGAGACACCCATGTGGAAGGTGGAGGTAAATGGAGCATCAACATCTTCTGATTTGGTTGAAGAAAAACAGAAGGAAATGTAGAAGCAGAAGGATCCATGAGTGAAGTGGAAGACAAAACATTTGAGGTGTGACAGAAAAGCTGTGGGTCAAATGAGGGTGGGATGTCTGTTTTGCTGTTAGTAGGAAAGAAGGATGCTGAGCTTGTTTCTGAACTGAACCTATTCAAGAATGTTTATTTCATTAGTTCTGACCAGACATCCATCTGTCTGATCTTCTTTCTGCTTAAAGCCTGTGATCTTCTTCATCCCTATCACACATCTCTGATATTGTTTTGCTGGAGCTTGCTCTCCAGTTTTTTCTTGTACACCTCCTTGCTGTCTCTTATCTTGACTTTAATACCAAATGGGAGCCTCAGGAAAGAGTAACCCCCAAATAGTGTGTTGAAGCTAGCGGACCTGCAGCTTTCTGGGTCCAGCCTCAGCTGCCAAACTCCGAGTGAAGCATCGAGTTGCCTAAAAAACATAGCCCCTGCAATTTCACTCATTATTCCTTCTCTCTCTGGGATCTGATAATGCTTTCTTTTAATATTTTCATTTAGATCTTTGGGATCAAGGCGGACTCTTAAAATACCTGTATTCTCTTTCTTTACACGTGATGGACTTCACCCAGCCTGTGGGCTCAACTACTCGTTCAATAGCACCCATTTAAGTCACTCTTTCAAGCTCCGATTTTCCAAACCAGCCTGAGTGGTGCAGGCACTCTTCTTGGCGCATGCACTACAGGCCTGGAAATGTATTGACAATGTCTGAACTTCCTTCATGCTATTGGTGTTGCAGTCTTTTGTCTTGTTTAACTACTTCCATGTTGTCAATGTTACTCTGATATATCCTCTTCACTAGTCCTAGGTCTTCAGATATTTTGCCTCCTAAGAGTGAACAACATGTGAGGCTGTCTGCCTTTCACGGTCACTTTAAGTCTGTTTCCAAGTCTTTAGGCTTCTCAGTCCGTGCCTTAAAATCCTTGTCATTGATCAAGTTAGCTTTGGCTATTGTCAGTCAGTCAGTCATTTTCTACCGTTTATTCCATAGTGGGTCGCGGGGGAGCTGGTGCCTATCTCCAGCAGTCTATGGGCGAGAGGCGGGGTACACCCTGGACAGGTCGCCAGTCCATCGCTGGGCGCTTTGGCTATGTTACAATTATCCCATTTACTAACAGTGGAGCAGTCCAATTGTCAACACTTGTCAACACCTGTGACTGTACTTACAGTTTGGCCAGTGTTTATTCTTGAAGACTCTGCGGACATCTTCTACATGTGACACCATCTTAATGAAAAAATGTTTCATTTAATTCATTGTCATCTGTGACTTCCCGCACTGTGTGTACATTGTGCCCTTTCTTCTTGAATCATGCAAGATGGCGCTGACCATGGCAGCCTCTGAGCTTTGCTTTCTCGTCTCTGCGTGTTTTTGTGGTGCTTTCTGCCACCATTCGGAGGTCTCTTTCAGCAGAGAGGAACTAAATATCAGACACTCCTCTCTTGCCATTTTTTCATCATCAGTCATTGATGCCAGCTTCACTGAGATGCTGGTCAGAGAAGCTTTCTATGGGAGGGGAAAGAGAGAGGAAAGAGAGCCGGCGTACTCGTGAAGCTCCGACAGCGGGGGCTCCGTGCCCCCTTGCCTTCAATCCACATGGATGAGAACACCCCGGACTGCGCACTTCTGATACCGGGCTTTCAACTGTTAAGAGCGGACTTATCGGACTTATCGGGAACAAAGCAAGGAGGCCGAATCTGCTTTTATTTAAATGGAGGTTGGTGCAGAAATACCAAAGTGTTGAAGAAGACATGTCGTCCTGACCTGGAGTCATTTCTCATAAACTGTAAACCGTTTTATTCACCCAGGGAGTTCTCCTTGGTGATTACATACCACCTCAAGGATTCACTTCAGATGCTAAACAAGAACTCTCTGAGATGATAACAGACGTGGAGAAAAACTTCCAGACTCTCTCATCCTTGTTCTTGGAGATTTTAACAGTGCAAACCTCTCTAATAAACTTACAAATACATACAGCACATTAAATGTCCCACCAGGGATAAAAACACTCTGGACCACTGTTACACAACTTTAAAGGACACATGTCATGCTGTCACCAGGGCTGCTTTGGGACTTTCTGACCACTCTCTGGTCCATCTAATCCCAACCTACAGGCAGAAATTAAAAGCTTCCAAATCTGTGGTGTGGACTGTTAAGAAGTGGATGATGAGTCAAAGCAGATGTTACAGGCCTGCTTTGACTGCACAGATTGGACTGTTTTTGAAGCTTCAGCCGCTGATTTAAACCAACTTACTGAGGTTGTGACACCATACATCAGTTTCTGTGAGGACATGTGTGTGCAGACCAAGATCTTCTGCACATACAATAACAATAAACATTGGTTCACTTCTCATCAAAGGAAGCTGTGCAAGGATAAGGAAGAGGCTCACAGCCGTGAGACCGGGCCCTGTATAAGCAGGCCAGGAACAAACTGACCAAGAAGATCAAAGCAGGGAAGAGAGGCTACAGTGAGAAGCTATAGAGAAGCTTTTTAGACTCTTCTTCTGCTGTCTGGAATGGTTTGAAAAACCTGACTGCCTACAGGAGCCATTCCCCCAACCCTGAGCAGAATCATCACCTGGCAAATCCAGATCCCATTCAAACACAAATTCTTCCCACACACCAACCACCCCCCTACCTTCAGACCCCCTGCCTGCACTAAGGATTTCAGAGGAAGATTTTAATAGGCTATCAGCGCATGAAAACAAAGAAGAACTCAGACCCTGATTGTGTCTCCCTATCATGCCTGAGAGCCTGCACCGACCAACTGGCACCCATCTTCACTGAGATCATCAACAAGCCACTGGAGCTGTGTGAGGTTCCCTCCTGCTTCAAATGCTCCACCATCATCCCAGTACCCAAGAAACCCACCATCACAGGATTAAATGACTACAGGCCTGTCGCCCTAACGTCTGTGGTCATGAAATTCTTTGAGCTACTAGTGTTGAAGTACCTGAAGGACATCACAGGCCCCCTGCTGGACCCCTTGCAGTTTGCCTATACTGGGCAAACAGGTCGACGGATGATTCAGTCAATTTAGGACTACACTTCATCCTTCAACACCTTAACCATCCAGGTACATACACCAGGATCCTGTTTGTGGACTTCAGCTCAGCCTTCAACATCATCAACCTAGACATCCTCTCCTAGAACCTCACTTAGCTCAAGGTCCCAGCCTCCAACATCCATTAATGGATCACCAGCTTCCTGAAGGACCGGCAGCAGCAGTTGAGGCTGGGGAGCATCTTCTCCCTAGATCAGATAATGTCTGCACACCCCACACAGACCCCACACACCTTGCACGCAAACTGTTTAGGCTTTTACCTTCAGGTCGGCTCTACAGAGCGCTGTCTCCTAAAACCAGCTGCCATAGAGAGTCTTGGTGTGACACATTTTTGCATAATGGTGTTGTCCTTTACATTTTGCAAATTTTTTTGCATAGGCAGGAAATTGTCTTGGTCTTTGTTTCTCACCACATCTCTTGCAAGTGAACATTTCTTTATCGTTGGTTGTGTTATTATTGTCATTGTTTTTTTAATTTGCTCCATAATAATAAGACTGCATTTGCTTTATTTTAATTGACACAGCATTTCATGTCTCATTTTCTTGTTGCACTGTTCCTTGAGCAGGCTGTCTAAAGGTCAGTCCATGTTGCCATGCTAGCTCACTGGTTTGACATTTGTTTTATTGGACTGTCCAACATGAGTTCTGTTTCCCTGAAGAGTTTCTCCCTGAACGTCTTCTCATGAGTTCTGAACACTATTTGATATTTTATCATGGAGTCTCTGAGATCACCAATTTACAGGACTGAGCTTTAATCTTGAGGTCTGTGAGAAAAGTATCAAATGGATTAACTGGATGCTGTAAGCGTAAAGACATACTTCTCGTATGTTTCATTTTTCTTTGACTGACAATGCTTGTCAAATTTGTTTGTGACCTCATCATACTTGTCTTTGTCCTCAGGTTGAGCAACCGCAAAAGTGTTGAAGACCTCTATTGGTTCTGTGCCGGTGATGGTGAGCAGCAGGGCTATTTTTCTTTCATCTGCCCGTTGATCCACTCTGCAATATACAGCATGAACTGCTGTTTAAAAGCCTACAATTTGAATCTACATTTTCAGTCAGTTTCAACAGACTTGGCAGTTTTATTGAATATTTCCATTCTTGCTGTCTCTTTTTCTCGTCTTTCTCCCTGAGCTCCCATTCAAGTAGATTCTTCAATAGCAGCTATTATCACAAATAATACGCAATATACAGTAAGTCAGATTTAGAGATTGTATCTACTTTGTTTTTGTGGTTCAATGGGAAAAGTACTTATCAACCCACTCCCTGCCACATTATGTAGTATTCATGGACACTGCCGCCTAAGTTGTTTTTCAGTACTATATATCTGTGTATGAATGTATCTGTAATGTTAAAGTGCTTTGAGTTGAAGTTATAACTACAACGGAGTATTTATTATTTGCTGTCAGTGTCTGGATTACTATTAAACAAAGAAGCCATCAGAGGTGAACCATAAATATATAATAAAACTGAAGGTGTTTAGATATGGAAACTAGTTATTTCTTGTGTGTTAAAGGCTTTGTGTTTGTATCCCTGATATAATATGTGATAGGATGGAAATTATATAAAACCTCAGGTCATGTGCTAATAAGAATCTCTCTTAACCAACACTTTGGAACAGCTAGAGAGAAACAGATGGACCATTTCTTAAATGCCAAATTTGAGATATTCCAGCATTCTTGTTGTTGGAGCTTGAACATTAGAGTGATGACCTCTGTCTCTACATTGTAACATCTATCTCTCCCTTTGTGTTGTGTGATGAATTTCTGGACTTCAGGCTTCGCTAAGTTCTGCCAAGTTGCCCCGACCTGTCATCCCTCCTCCTCCTCCTCCTCTTCCTCCTCCTGCTCCTCCTCCTCCTGTTCCTTTTCATTGTGCAGCTAAAACAGTGGCGGATGTCCCCTTTAGCAGGCAGAAGCAGGAATGAACAGAGAGGAAGCAGCTCTCTCCACTCCGATGCGCTTTCTTGAAATTGAGCAGCGCATCTTTCAGGCACCTTCCAGCGCTGGTTAGAGCAGACTCTCAGCAGCTCACCTTCAGAACCGGTACGTTTCTTCAGCATCTTATTTACCATATATAAGGCCTGGTAAAACAGCTATGTCTCAGGCTTTCAAGAGCACAGGAGAGATGTGCGCTCTGTGTCCGTCCGTTATTCACACGGCTGTGCATTTTCTGACAGTGGGAGTCTGCGCTCGACTTCTGCGCTTTTCATGAAGCTGTTCATTTCAGTATGTAAATGTATGGAAAGCTTTTGGTTTCTTCAGATTGTCCTCTGAATAATGTCCAGTCCTTCCCATGCCAAGAACAAAAAAGACAGTTGGTGTGACCATATGGTTGGAAAGTTTAAATTCAGTTGACTGAAATGCTGTAGAAGGAGGGATCTGCTGCAAAGTGTGCAGGAAGGTGATAATTCATTTTCAAGAGGGACCCGGCATCATTTGAAGTTAGAACTCTGCTGAGGAAACAATAGTTGAAATCAACTAAAAGAGGTCGAATTAGATGGAAATGAAACTAGATAACAAGATGGCCACAAATCTATTCAGAAATAAATACAGCCACCTTTGGATGAAATAGGGGAGACCACTTTAAAATATGTAGTTTCTCTGATGTTTTTAAGGTGTGTGTTTTAGTAAAATTACAATTTCTGTTTAATTATTTGAACCAGAATCTTTAAATAATTTGAAATCTTTGTTCGTCTTAAATGACCACAAATAATGCAAAGAAAACACACATTTAAAAAACACTACCAATGTTTTAGAAATCGGTGTTTGGAGGGATAATCCTGATTTTCTGCGTCCTCTCCACCAGTCTTCTACACCACTGCCAGGTTCAGGTGCTCACCTGATCGGTTCCTTGTTGTGTAAATTGATCTAAGCTTGTGTTGGAATGATCATTTATGTGGAGATGCTGATTTTAGAAAAGGCTCTCATAGTTTTTTAAGAGTTGTACTTTAGGATTTTTCCACCTTGGATTTTTTCAGTTTGGTCCTTTTTTAAATTTATTTTCACTTTTTAACTGTTCTGTGTAGAATTAATGATCTTTATTTTTTATGTTTGCATGGAATAGAAAAACAGTAATAATCCAGAAACAATATAAACCATTATTAATTCATCCATTCGAAAGCATAACAAAGAGAAGCGTGTGTGCTGACTGCAGTTTACACAGATAAAAATATATACACTGCTAGCGCACAAAGTGTAGAAATATAAAATACCACAGCAATGAGTTAAAACATTTCTAATTGATAAAAATAAGAGCAGCAAGTCAACATTACGACCAAGATCTGCTCACCTCCTGTAATTTGAGTGAGAACATCTTTTGGATGTTTCTGTCACCGTGACTGATGCAAGATCCAGTGAAAAACTTCTAATCGGGCTTTTTCATAATAAATCAGAGAAGATGAAAAATGTGATTTCTCTGCAGTTAGAATTTCAAAGAGAAACACACTGGAGTAGGGATTTGTTCTGTAGTCTATATGTCCTGAATGTCCAGGATTTGTTGTGGAACATCAAAGCCCACTTGTTGTCACTTTTTCTTCTTTGTGGATCCATATCAAACTAATATGACCAAATTAATCAACCAAAACAAGCCGAAAAATTCAATAGCTGCATTTCTGGGTCACATTTATCTGTAAAAATGAAAGATATATTCAACTGAAATAAGGCTCTTTACAATGAATCTATTTAGCCAATTCAGAATTCTTCCTTATAAACATGTTTGCCTTACAAAAATCATGCTGCTACAAATATGCCAAATGAATGTGTTAATATTAGAGATGCATCCATTTATTTCTCTGAGGTTACAAGCTGGTTCATCATTTTTATTCATTACTAACATTGTTACTCAACAGCTCGTTTTAGGTAAAAGTAGAATTTAGGTCAGTTCTGTATAGGTGTTTAAATGTCTTCTAATAAAAAGGAAAATGTTATGTTCATTTAATTGGGTCTATGTGAATTTAATTACCTTTATGGTTCATTTTGGAGCAGAGGAGCTGGAAGTGGGGAAGGTGTTAGTGTGGTCTGGAACCGTTCGTTTGAAATGCTTATTTCTTTCCGTTCTGGTACAAAACGAGTTAAGGTTCAGGTTAGACTATTAATATCCAAAAGGTAGATTTGCCTTACAGTGAGATAAGAATGAGATCCGTTTTACTCAGCCTTGAGTACTAAAGATGCACCAATCAGGACATTCGAGAGGAAGGACAAACACCAAGAGCCAGTTGTAATATTAGGGAATGAGCAGCCGTGAACAGAAGTGACTGTCGAAGTGTGGATGGCTGCTGTGGGCTACTCAGTCATCCAGACCTCCAGTTGAAGAAGGGCGAGACTTTTGTAAGAAGGCTTTCAGAGCCTAGGCAAGTCATTTCCCGACACCAGCTTAAACAGAACTTTCAGTAAACCTGCTTAAAAAGATCTTTCAGGTTTAGGGAAGTCCGGACTAGTTGGACGGAGAACTGGATTGAGCAATCCCCTTAGACATAGGGAAGTAAGAGGGAGGGATTAGCTTATCGGACCACGAAAAGGGGAGAGTGGACCAAAAATAAAAATTCAACAGGTTTTATTTGTTTCGGCTGATTAGCTTTTTTCAGCTAAATCTCAGTGAAAATTGAACTAAGTGAGATTAAAAACCAATAAATGTGGAAAAACTGCCGCTACATTTGATCAGAATCAGATCCCAGTTATTATTTTATAGGCAATATAATTAGCACTGATGTTTAAATGTACTTGGCCATTTGTAGGATTTTAATAGATTTTTAAACATTTATACAGTATGATACAATTTTATGTTCATTTCTAAGTTAGTGTTCATATGTTTTGTACAGTCAGAAAAAAAACATAGTTTTTCTTAAATCTGAGATTTTGGTGGTTTTGAAAAAGAAAAAAGGCTATAAAAGCTAATCACAGAAATTAGCAAATTTATTGTGGTTCTGACAAGAAAAAAGGGGTAAATTAAATAAATGAGTTTGAGAGAGTTTCTGTTTCTGTTCTTAGGACTGAATCCAATCTCAGACACCAGCAAAGCATAAAACTAAGAAGAAAAGATTAGTAATTCTTTTGCAAAGGCGCTGCAGGACACTGGTCATAACACACTTTGTTTCCTGTAAATTATAGTTCTCATAGCTGGACCACAGTAAGATCTGTTTAGCTAAATAGTATGCATCTGCATATATGTATTTATTTACATGTATTAACTAATTGGAAGACTTGTCTAATTGTCTAAATGGAGTTGGCACAATACGTTTACGATGCGGCTGTTATCTTCTTGGATGGAGAAGGATTTGTGCGTCACAGTAATCTGCAAAGAAAGAGACAGGAGTCCTGCATCTATATACTTATTTTTATTAATATCATTACTTTTAGTACAAGAACAAGGATTGCATTCGTGGTAAATGCCAACTGGTTGCTTCAAATCATGATGATGAAGAAAAGTATTACCAAGAAAGTGACTTGCTTAAAATCAAACAATATTGTCAGTTAGTTTGGTTCAATTCTTCCGTTATAAATCTTTAATTTATTTTTTTTAATTCTTTAGTTTTTTCTGTTAATATCTTTCTGCTTTTGAGTGTACACTTTTGAAATTTAGCAGAATTTAGCAGTGTCAGTTATCTCATTACTTCCATATTCAAAAAATAAAATTTTAACAAAAATAGAAAAATGTGTACCATAATCTAATTGCTTTTATTTAAAAAAATAGATTTTGATGCAAACATGAGGGAAGACAACAAGAGAAGTGAGAGGACACAGGTGAGTTTAAAACATTTTAATAAATCAGTGTCGCATATTGTACCGATGATACTGATTTTTAATCACAACTATACATTGTTTTGTAGATTCACGTGGAAAGCCAAGTTTTTCCAAAAGTATTGAGATGAATTTTAATGCCAGTATCAGCTCAAACAGCAGATAGTCGGCATGTTGCAGTCAAAGATCCTATGACGGATACACACCGTGGTGCTCTGTGGGAGATAACATTGGGAGTTTGAAAGCTGGAATTAGGTTGTAGTTTAGCTGGGTAAATTGCCTTGGTAGTGAGTAGTAGTGGTTTATAACCACAGAACTGGTGTCTCTCAAGCTTCTCTAAAAGAACAATGGGTGGCGCTCTTCTGATTACCAAACCATCACTGCGGATGTTTTGCTTCCAGAAACAATTTCAAACCAACCTCTGTGCCTTAATAATAGAGTATGAAGCAACGTAGCTGCTTTGAGACTGAGATGTTGTCAAAAATCTATTTAGAAAGTCATTATTGGTAAAATTGTTGGTGTTCATGTTGTCTTTGTCTAATCCAGCTCTTCCTGACTGCAGGACAGGATTCCATCCCCTTCCTGCTCTGTAAATGTCAGCTGCTCACATGAACACTGGCTGGTACCATCATCATTAATGTGGTTTTATTGTTCTCACTTTTATCATGGTTCCATATCATAGTCTGGTAGTTCAGATGTGTTTAGAACACACAGTGCACCGCTCCTACTAATTGTGGTGCCTTTTCTCTTGTCTTCATTTTCTGTCATAACATATTAGGAAACAGCATGAGCATTCTGGAATCAAATGGAACAGTAAAGTGTAGAAGCAACATAATCATACATGTCTTCCTCGTGGAAGGACAACAGGATGGTTGTCTCTCTCTTTCTCTATGAATGAATGTAATTTTTTATTTTTTAAACAGAAATGAGCAAACAGACCTTTCTGCAAAGCTGTCTGTTTAAACCCTGTTTAAATGTGGTTAAAGTGCAAAATCAGCAGGTCATCTTGCTTTTAAATAGGCAAATAGTATTCATTTAGATATTAAATACTCAAACATTAAAAACTGTAAGTTTTAACAATGGAGCCTTTATCATCTCAGCTGTGTTATTCATAACACAAAATGCAGCGGGAACCTGCATTTACAGAGAAATCTAGTTCACGAGCACCACTATCAGAAAATGTTAAAGGTATGGATCATCTTATTGGGGAGAAATATTAATATAGGAAAATATTTCCACACATGCCAAAGAAGGAGCTGCATTTCTGGGTCATATTTATCTGTAAAAATGAAAGATATATGTAACTGAAATAAGGCTCTTTACAATGAATCCATTTAGCCAATTCAGAATTCTTCCTTATAAACATGTTTGCCTTACAAAAATCATGCTGCTACAAATATGCCAAATGAATGTGTTAATATTAGAGATGCATCCATTTATTTCTCTGAGGTAACAAGCTGGTTCATCATTTTTATTCATTACTAACATTGTTACTCAACAGCTCGTTTTAGGTAAAAGTAGAATTTAGGTCAGTTCTGTATAGGTGTTTAAATGTCTTCTAATAAAAAGGAAAATGTTATGTTCATTTAATTGGGTCTATGTGAATTTAATTACCTTTATGGTTCATTTTGGAGCAGAGGAGCTGGAAGTGGGGAAGGTGTTAGTGTGGTCTGGAACCGTTCGTTTGAAATGCTTATTTCTTTCCGTTCTGGTACAAAACAAGTTAAGGTTCAGGTTAGACTATTAATATCCAAAAGGTAGATTTGCCTTACAGTGAGATAAGAATGAGATCCGTTTTACTCAGCCTTGAGTACTAAAGATGCACCAATCAGGACATTCGAGAGGAAGGACAAACACCAAGAGCCAGTTGTAATATTAGGGAATGAGCAGCCGTGAACAGAAGTGACTGTCGAAGTGTGGATGGCTGCTGTGGGCTACTCAGTCATCCAGACCTCCAGTTGAAGAAGGGCGAGACTTTTGTAAGAAGGCTTTCAGAGCCTAGGCAAGTCATTTCCCGACACCAGCTTAAACAGAACTTTCAGTAAACCTGCTTAAAAAGATCTTTCAGGTTTAGGGAAGTCCGGACTAGTTGGACGGAGAACTGGATTGAGCAATCCCCTTAGACATAGGGAAGTAAGAGGGAGGGATTAGCTTATCGGACCACGAAAAGGGGAGAGTGGACCAAAAATAAAAATTCAACAGGTTTTATTTGTTTCGGCTGATTAGCTTTTTTCAGCTAAATCTCAGTGAAAATTGAACTAAGTGAGATTAAAAACCAATAAATGTGGAAAAACTGCCGCTACATTTGATCAGAATCAGATCCCAGTTATTATTTTATAGGCAATATAATTAGCACTGATGTTTAAATGTACTTGGCCATTTGTAGGATTTTAATAGATTTTTAAACATTTATACAGTATGATACAATTTTATGTTCATTTCTAAGTTAGTGTTCATATGTTTTGTACAGTCAGAAAAAAAACATAGTTTTTCTTAAATCTGAGATTTTGGTGGTTTTGAAAAAGAAAAAAGGCTATAAAAGCTAATCACAGAAATTAGCAAATTTATTGTGGTTCTGACAAGAAAAAAGGGGTAAATTAAATAAATGAGTTTGAGAGAGTTTCTGTTTCTGTTCTTAGGACTGAATCCAATCTCAGACACCAGCAAAGCATAAAACTAAGAAGAAAAGATTAGTAATTCTTTTGCAAAGGCGCTGCAGGACACTGGTCATAACACACTTTGTTTCCTGTAAATTATAGTTCTCATAGCTGGACCACAGTAAGATCTGTTTAGCTAAATAGTATGCATCTGCATATATGTATTTATTTACATGTATTAACTAATTGGAAGACTTGTCTAATTGTCTAAATGGAGTTGGCACAATACGTTTACGATGCGGCTGTTATCTTCTTGGATGGAGAAGGATTTGTGCGTCACAGTAATCTGCAAAGAAAGAGACAGGAGTCCTGCATCTATATACTTATTTTTATTAATATCATTACTTTTAGTACAAGAACAAGGATTGCATTCGTGGTAAATGCCAACTGGTTGCTTCAAATCATGATGATGAAGAAAAGTATTACCAAGAAAGTGACTTGCTTAAAATCAAACAATATTGTCAGTTAGTTTGGTTCAATTCTTCCGTTATAAATCTTTAATTTATTTTTTTTAATTCTTTAGTTTTTTCTGTTAATATCTTTCTGCTTTTGAGTGTACACTTTTGAAATTTAGCAGAATTTAGCAGTGTCAGTTATCTCATTACTTCCATATTCAAAAAATAAAATTTTAACAAAAATAGAAAAATGTGTACCATAATCTAATTGCTTTTATTTAAAAAAATAGATTTTGATGCAAACATGAGGGAAGACAACAAGAGAAGTGAGAGGACACAGGTGAGTTTAAAACATTTTAATAAATCAGTGTCGCATATTGTACCGATGATACTGATTTTTAATCACAACTATACATTGTTTTGTAGATTCACGTGGAAAGCCAAGTTTTTCCAAAAGTATTGAGATGAATTTTAATGCCAGTATCAGCTCAAACAGCAGATAGTCGGCATGTTGCAGTCAAAGATCCTATGACGGATACACACCGTGGTGCTCTGTGGGAGATAACATTGGGAGTTTGAAAGCTGGAATTAGGTTGTAGTTTAGCTGGGTAAATTGCCTTGGTAGTGAGTAGTAGTGGTTTATAACCACAGAACTGGTGTCTCTCAAGCTTCTCTAAAAGAACAATGGGTGGCGCTCTTCTGATTACCAAACCATCACTGCGGATGTTTTTTGCTTCCAGAAACAATTTCAAACCAACCTCTGTGCCTTAATAATAGAGTATGAAGCAACGTAGCTGCTTTGAGACTGAGATGTTGTCAAAAATCTATTTAGAAAGTCATTATTGGTAAAATTGTTGGTGTTCATGTTGTCTTTGTCTAATCCAGCTCTTCCTGACTGCAGGACAGGATTCCATCCCCTTCCTGCTCTGTAAATGTCAGCTGCTCACATGAACACTGGCTGGTACCATCATCATTAATGTGGTTTTATTGTTCTCACTTTTATCATGGTTCCATATCATAGTCTGGTAGTTCAGATGTGTTTAGAACACACAGTGCACCGCTCCTACTAATTGTGGTGCCTTTTCTCTTGTCTTCATTTTCTGTCATAACATATTAGGAAACAGCATGAGCATTCTGGAATCAAATGGAACAGTAAAGTGTAGAAGCAACATAATCATACATGTCTTCCTCGTGGAAGGACAACAGGATGGTTGTCTCTCTCTTTCTCTATGAATGAATGTAATTTTTTATTTTTTAAACAGAAATGAGCAAACAGACCTTTCTGCAAAGCTGTCTGTTTAAACCCTGTTTAAATGTGGTTAAAGTGCAAAATCAGCAGGTCATCTTGCTTTTAAATAGGCAAATAGTATTCATTTAGATATTAAATACTCAAACATTAAAAACTGTAAGTTTTAACAATGGAGCCTTTATCATCTCAGCTGTGTTATTCATAACACAAAATGCAGCGGGAACCTGCATTTACAGAGAAATCTAGTTCACGAGCACCACTATCAGAAAATGTTAAAGGTATGGATCATCTTATTGGGGAGAAATATTAATATAGGAAAATATTTCCACACATGCCAAAGAAGGAGCTGCATTTCTGGGTCATATTTATCTGTAAAAATGAAAGATATATGTAACTGAAATAAGGCTCTTTACAATGAATCCATTTAGCCAATTCAGAATTCTTCCTTATAAACATGTTTGCCTTACAAAAATCATGCTGCTACAAATATGCCAAATGAATGTGTTAATATTAGAGATGCATCCATTTATTTCTCTGAGGTAACAAGCTGGTTCATCATTTTTATTCATTACTAACATTGTTACTCAACAGCTCATTTTAGGTAAAATTAGAATTTAGGTCAGTTCTGTATAGGTGTTTAAATGTCTTCTAATAAAACGGAAAATGTTATGTTCATTTAATTGAGTCTATGTGAATTTAATTACCTTTATGGTTCATTTTGGAGCAGAGGAACTGGAGGTGGAGAGGGTGTTAGTGTGGTCTGGAACCGTTCGTTTGAAATGCTTATTTCTTTCCGTTCTGGTACAAAACAAGTTAAGGTTCAGGTTAGACTATTAATATCCAAAAGGTAGATTTGCCTTACAGTGAGATAAGAATGAGATCCGTTTTACTCAGCCTTGAGTACTAAAGATGCACCAATCAGGACATTCGAGAGGAAGGACCAAAAAAAAAAAAACAGGCATGTACCATACAGTCCATTTAAAGTGTCAGTACATCGTATTCAATTCAACACCTGCTGGATCAAGATTGTTTTTATAACGTTGTGTTCTACATATTTGGAACTAAGAATCTCCATGCGGAGGGAAAAAGCTTTAGTTCACTGTGCAAATGATACATTTTTTTTTTTTTTTTTTAAATGGAAGACACCATCTGCTGTACAGGGCTAGAGAAAAAGAAAAAGAAAAACAAGAATAAGTCAAACACTATTTCCATCATGGGAGAAGAAGTGGAGGACTATAAATACCTCAGTGTTACTTTGAAGAAACCTATGTAATAATATCTACAACATTTAATTTCCCTTTGGGATTAATAAAGTATCTTTGTATTGTAATTGAATTTGTCTTGTTGGGGGAGGGGCACCACAGCCCACTATGGAAGAAGTGGTAGAAAATGACTTCAGTCTCCCTTAAATTTGACAACAGTATCATCAGCATACTTTATAATAAATCTATTGTCATGTCTGCGCCGACACATTTGTGTCAAGAACAATCACCAGAAAGGTGACAGCACGCAGACCCAGGAGACTCTAGTGCAGCTCAACTCAAACAGAACTGATTTTAACAGATTTATTGAGATGGAGTTTTTTTTTTCCCGCAGGAACAGGACTCCATAGCCTTCAGGGTTCTGGGATCGGCTCACTAAGAGAGAGAGGATGATTATGTCTGCTAAATGATCTTGAATGATGAAGATGCAACAATGCTTACTTCTTGGTGGTTATGATGAGGCTGGGGAGGAGTGAGCAAACCACGGAGACTGAGGTTGGCATGTTTCTCCAGTTGGTCTAAGGCATCGGAGGGTTACAGGCAGGGCATGTAGAGCGAGGAGTGACTCTAATCTGGTCCAGCGGATCCAGGGAGATACTTAGACTGTGGTAAATTCATTGACGTGTTTACCAGCTTGTTAGGAGATGGAACTACGGTGGGTTATCCAGGAAGAGGGTTTGCAGTCAGCCAGCAGGAAGCAAGACAGAACCTTGAAGGTAATCCAGGGCAGGGCTCAGCTGACAGCAACCTTAAAGTGGAAACAGAGCTAGAGTTAGCTGGCTGACAAGTCAGGACAAAGACAGGGCAAGGTTAGCTGGTCTGATTACCACTCTAGTTGAGTTAACAATCTGACACCTCCTCCAAGGTCTCAGCAGTATTTGAAGCTCCTCTTTGATTGCTCCAAATGCAGAACACCTGTGTGGCTGCACTTGCCTGTTGCACCCTGGTGGAGAAAGTGAAGCACAACACCCACACCACACAACAAACCTGCACTCAGCTCAGTGGCCTGACAGCACGCAACCTTGGAGTGACCTGTCAGTGTGCTTTAGGTGTGAGAGGACACCATTTACTCTCCTTATGTGTGTCCTGTTAGTTAAACAATCAATAATCCACCAGATTATTCCCTAAATGAAACTGTTCCAGGAGTCTTTTGAATAAAAGGTGACGATGGATTGTATTAAAAGCCAAGGAAAGATCCCCAAATAACTGTCTGGCCATTAAGGTTCAAATGTTTCAAAAGTACATGAGTGCAGCATCCTCTACTCTTTAGTGAGGCTTATATGTAGACCGCTGCATGGGGTTCCAGATATACTTAGTTTGTTTTAAAATTGCACCTCTGATCAGTTTTTCAACAATGGTCATTAAAACTGAGGTCAGAGCTACTGGTCTGAAATCATCAATAGTTGTAGGGTACAGTTGTAGGGACAGGAACAACTACAACATGCCTCAGTATATGTTGTGTCTGTAGTGATTTGTTATAGATGTACTGAAAGAAAGGTCTGAGCTCATCAGCACAAGATTTCATGAAGAGACCAGAGATATTGTCAGGACCATGGCTTTTGTTCACTTTTACATAGAGGAAAGGTTTTTGAACTTTCTGAAGCTCTGTTTGAAAATGTTCATTGTCTTTAAGCTTATGAGTTAGTTGCTGAATCTCCTCATTAAAACCACAAGTATCAATATGACAATAAAATGAATTAAAAACATCCATCCCTCCATCCATCCAGCATTAATTTATTTTACTACAGCTTCTGCTCTGCTAATGATTCTTTATTTATTGTCTTAATTAATTAAAAACACAGAACCATGCAATTATTTTCTGTGGAAAATTGAATTGTCTGAAAACCCTTCCCTAACTTTTTTATTTGAGTCCTTCATTTTTCATCTCTCAAAAACTGCCACAGACCCGTCCCGGTTTTTTGGGTCTGCCAGCACACTCGGGGCTCTGGATGGTGATCCAGATGGGAGAAAAGCTTCCTGCTGGATTACCTTGTAACATGGAGGCAACAAATTAGCAAGACATGAAACATTTTTTACCTGTAGCTTGATCATTTGGAACAATCTAAAACAATGGAAGAAATCCATGAAGCATAATGAAAATGTCTCAACAATATCCAATGTGATTAGAGACAAGGGGAAAAACACTGAAGTGAAATATTGCAGCACCAAGGTCTCTCTGGCCTCTATTTATCCCTTTTAATAAAATATTGCTGTTATTCCTTCAGCAGTATTAAAAGTTTTTTGTGTAACCATGTAGAAACTTTGGGACTCCATAACCATGTGGTCCACGTCCATTTCCATGTGGGATAATGTGGATAATTTTCCCAGTTTTTTTCTCCCAGTTCTTTTAGAGAAATAAGAGGAAGACATAGTTGGAAGGCATTTTCACTCTGCAAACTAGCATATTTTAAGCATAGTGCTAAAAGTGTGTAAATGAGTTCATTCCAGTTCGTCTCCTTTGTTTTCTTACACTTGTCCAATTTGAAGCAGACAGCCACAAAAAAGATGCCATAGCCTTCAGAATAAAAATCACAACAACTGAGAGCAGCATATTGGAGCTTTAGCACAGACCTGCCACGTTGGTAGAGGTAGGAAGGAATCTGTGGAAAATGATGACAGCTTTGTTTCTCTAAGTGGGTTTCTTTTCTCTTTTCAGTGCCTTACGAAAGTATTCACTCCTCTCCTGCACGTTTTCTCACATTAAAACGACAAAGTATTTTTTGGGGGATTTTATGTGCAGACACACAGTAGTCAAAATTATGTTACAAGACGTCTGAAAAGTGTGGCCTGCATTTGTGTTCAGCCCTCTTTACCGTGATACCATTGAATAGAATTCATTGCAACCAATTGTCTCAAGACATCACATAATTAGTTGACCTTAGTCCCACTTTGTGTAATTTATTCACAAAAGGTGATGTTCAGATCTGATTCTAAAACAGTGTCATTTTCCATCACTTTATGATATGCACTCTGTTGTGTTGGTCTCTCATGTAGAATCCCAATAAAATACATTCAAGTTTTGGCTTTAGAGTGAAAAATTTGAAAAAGTTCAAGGGGTATGAATTATTCTGTGAGGCACCATCAGTCTCCCTCATAATTTAGAAGGCCAAAAGGTCACTCTGAACCCAGGAGAAGGAGTTATACTTGGGCATTCAACTGGGATCAGATTTAGTCCAACTAAACCAGTTGATATGAACAAAATAAAAAGTTACTAACAGTAAAAAATCAAGATAACAAACAATGAAACCATAGAGTACAGCATTCTACTGTCTTTAATTTCATCAAATGTTTTTCCTTGCTTTTGTTCGAAATGTGGGAGATATTCAAGTCATTGTAGCAGCTCTGCTAAAGTCTTCATTACATTACAGGATAACATTACAAGACGAAAATTACCATTGCTAGAATATCAACTGCTAATAAGAAGAAAACAGACTGCAAAAAAAGTTAAAAAAGATACAGTTAGATTTTGATGTACAAACAAAGCTTCCAATTTATAACTATACACATAGAGCCAAGTTTTATTCCAAAAGACGTTTTCAAAATGAAATAAATTAGGGTAAATAATTGACACAGAACTCAGTCAAGTGCAGATTCAGTCATTCTGTGTAGCGTACGTGATCAAGACAGCTGCATATGAGCCCAGAGTGTTAGACACTCAGCATCTGCTAATGCATTTCTCTGTCTGACACTAACCGTGTGAGGGACTGTCACTGTCACATTCATGACAACAGAAACGCTTTTAAATATGCATGCACAGGCCTTCATACTCATCGGCCTGTGCACAGAATGCACACACGTACTGTGTGCACTCCTGAAACACAGCCACCAACCATGCTGGGATTCGCCTGTGACAAACAACCGCAGTGTGAAGTGTGAAGTGTGTTTCTGTCTCATCAGCAGGCTGTCAGTGTGTGAGGTTGCAGTGAATGATGAATCGAGATGGCATGCCGACATCGCGCGGTGGTCCAGGTGGACTCCGCTAAAGCTGCCTGTCCCCAAATTATCACCTCCTTCTTACAATGTTGCCGTCATTCAGCACCTCTCAGTTGCTCCGTTCTGCTTCCAACAGCCGGTGAAAAATGAGCTGCAAAATTGAATCTGTGCTTTAAAAGATGACGTGCACACAGACAGGCCTAACACCAGGGAAGGCGGTGAAATTTACCAAATGCTGTTCAGACTCTATCCAGTCAAAAGCTATATCCACAGGAAGTAAACGTTGCAGCAAATTCATCAAACACAAGGCTGTTATAAGCAAGGCAGGGCTTTAATGGAGGCATTCCTGCCATGTCCTACCTTTCTCAGATATTCATCATTTAGTAACTTGATTAAAATTAGGGGTTTGAAAGTCTTTGCTTCCTTCAGTTAATGAAATTATTCACATTTTTTAGAACATTGACTGATGGATGGACTGATTTTTTTAACCATTGTGGTCACAGCCTGTTGCTCTGAGAAGTTTTCATCCCTGTAGTTTGTTGACAACAGCTGAACAACTGCTTCAGAGCTTCAGATAAGCCTGCTGGGTTTAGGTGAGAACCTAACTAGTTTGTTTGGACTTTGAATTTAGTTCATAACGTTTATTTAATGAAGACAAATTAATTTAGTTTTAACCTGTGTGACCCAAACAAAAAACTAGTTCTGGTTTAGAATAAACTTGTACAACACTGGTTGCTCACAGTCTAAAGACTGTAAGAAAATATGGCTGTGGAACGTGGCTGGTTGAAGCAGCTGAGTTTACTGTCTGGTTTTACAGTGCTAAATGTGCTGCGTTTTTCCTTTTCAGGAATCTAGACTGCATTTGATTGTCTGTTGTTCAAAATCTGAAATACTTAGACTGATAAAACCTGAACTGATTTATTCTACATTGAACAGAATGTTTTATAAGCACTCATTCAGATTCATAAGAATCTTTGCTCTAAATAAAACTGATGATTTGGAATGATGTGGCTAGATTCTCCACTTATTACAGATTCTCTAAAAAAAGGTTGTGATTTGTAAAATATTGACTCTGATCATGCTTGGGGGAAATGTTTATGCAAGAACCACCACTGACTGTTTTATAAATGCAGAAGCAATATACAGGTGCATCTAAATAATTCAGAACAGTATTTAAAGGTTCATTTATTCCAGTAACTCTATCATTAAGGGAAACACGTTATATAGATTCTTTACACACAGGCTGATGTTTTCAAGCCTTTATTTCTTTTAATTATAATGATTTTCTGCTCACATCTATTGAAAACACGAGACACTGAAGATTAGAACATTACATTGGGACATTAAAAAACATTGTTAATATTGAAAAGTATGTTTAATACCTACTTAAAGGTTGTTATTTTCAAAATGTATTTTTGATCTGATTAAAGAGCCTTATGGGAACAAATTCACTGAGGTATAGACATGGTCCCGTCAATGTTTGTGTATTTTCAATGAATGAAAATACACAAACATTTAAAACCAAGATTAATAAATGTATATCCTTTTTCTTTTAAAACCAAAAAACAGCAAACATTATGTTACTGCCGCTTAAATAATATTGGTTATGCAGATTCTACTGTCTATGACATTTATTTATTATTGAGAACACAAGTGACACTCAGCTGTTTCATATACTCACGACAATGCATTACAAAAATGTTTTCTCAGCTAAAGATATCTGGAGAAATCAAGAATAAAACACTTGATTCACAAGTAATGAGATATAATGGAAGTCTGTAAAACAGTAGATCATTTGAAAGATTTATTTTACACACGTGTAAAACAGCATTATTTTAAGTAATAGGCAGCGCTAAATATTTCAAGAGCTGACTGCCTTTCTTGTTATGAAGACAAAAGAGTGACCAGGTCAGCTTGTTAATGCGCTGAAACATTTCAGGGAAGGCTGTAAGCTGTAGCGGCGGTATGCAGAACCTTTAGTGATTTTGAAATTGTTTTGAAATTTGAAATTGTTTTGAAATTGTAACGTAATACTCGGTCACCCATAAGTAGGACAGAGTAGTACTAGAAGAAGTATGAAAACAAAAAGAGCAATGACAGTTTAGTATTTGGCATGTTTTGTTTTCATTTAGGTAAAAGTCATGTTGAACAAAAGAAGATGTACCACATGGTCAGGGTAGGTCATCACTGAAAGGATGTGCTTCAAATACAAGGATTCAGAAGAAAAGTGGAGGTGATAAAGTTTGATGTGATAAGATGACAAAGAGGGCAGAGTATTAGAAAAAATGAAGAGCCAATTGAAAACATGTCTGACATAAAACAGGTTGCAACAGCAACAATGGAGACACCTTTCAAGTGCAACACAGGAAAACAGGAAACTAACAGAAAACCTCGCATATCAGAGCTATCAGAACAATCAAACAATCTGCACATGTATTACTCGTCATGTGCCCCAGAGTGGTACAGTGCCTAGAGAAGTTGTCTTGCAACCTGAAAGTTGTGGGTTCAAACCCAGCATCCTCCTATCACATGTTGATGTATCCCTAGACAGGGCACTGTAGGTCTAAGTTGCATGTGAATGTGTGATTATGACTAGAAAGGCACTATAATTTAGTCCATTTACCATGTTCACTGCAGGATATATTGCAAATTTAGCATTATCGCAGTATCACTGTATGCAATGTGCATGTTGCAAACAACTGCCTTGACTGCAGTCAGTGTTAGCTAAACGTTGAAGTATGCATTCAGACGTCCTGGGCATATACACTGCTCAAAAAAATAAAGGGAACACTCAAATAACACATCCTAGATCTGAATTAATGAAATATTGTCATCACACAAAAATCATCAATGGAAATCAAATTTATTAACCAATGGAGGCCTGGATTTGGAGTCACACACAAAATTAAAGTGGAAAAACACACTACAGGCTGATCCAACTTTGATGTAATGTCCTTAAAACAAGTCAAAATGAGGCTCAGTATTGTGTGTGGCCTCCACCTGCCTGTATGACCTCCCTACAACGCCTGGGCATACTCCTGATGAGACGGCGGATGGTCTCCTGAGGGATCTCCTCCCAGATCTGGACTAAAGCATCCGCCAACTCCTGGACAGTCTGTGGTGCAACGTGACGTTGGTGGATGGAGCGAGACATGATATCCCAGATGTGCTCAATCGGATTCAGGTCTGGGGAACGGGCGGGCCAGACCATAGCTTCAATGTCTTCATCTTGCAGGAACTGCTGACACACTCCAGCCACATGAGGTCTAGCATTGTCCTGCATTAGGAGGAACCCAGGGCCAACTGCACCAGCATATGGCCTCACAAGGGGTCTGAGGATCTCATCTCGGTACCTAACGGCAGTCAGGCTACCTCTGGCGAGGACATGGAGGGCCATGGAGGGCCATGCGGCCCTCCAAAGAAATGCCACCCCACACCATTACTGACCTACTGCCAAACCGGTCATGCTGAAGGATGTTGCAGGTAGCAGATCGCTCTCCACGGTGTCTCCAGACTCTGTCACGTCTGTCACATGTGATCAGTGTGAACCTGCTTTCATCTGTGAAGAGCACAGGGCGCCAGTGGCGAATTTGCCAATCCTGGTGTTCTCTGGCAAATGCCAAGCGTCCTGCACGGTGTTGGGCTGTGAGCACAACCCCCATTTGTGGACGTCGGGCCCTCATACCATCCTCATGGAGTCGGTTTCTAACCGTTGGTGCAGACACATGCATATTTGTGGCCTGCTGGAGGTCATTTTGCAGGGCTCTGGCAGTGCTCCTCCTGTTCCTCCTTGCACAAAGGCGGAGGTAGCGGTCCTGCTGCTGGGTTGTTGCCCTCCTATGGCCTCCTCCACATCCTCTGGTGTACTGGCCTGTCTCCTAGTAGCGCCTCCAGGCTCTGGACACTACGCTGACAGACACAGCAAACCTTCTTGCCACAGCTCGCATTGATGTGCCATCCTGGATGAGCTGCACTACCTGAGCCACTTGTGTGGGTTGTAGAGTCCGTCTCATGCTACCATGAGTGTGAAAGCACCACCAACATTCAAAAGTGACCAAAACATCAGCCAGAAAGCATAGGTACTGAGAAGTGGTCTGTGGTCCCCACCTGCAGAACCACTCCTTTATTGAGTGTGTCTTGCTAATCATCAAAGATTTCCCCCTGTTGTCTATTCCATTTGCACAACAGCAGGTGAAATTGATTGTCAATCAGTGTTGCTTCCTAAATGGAAAGTTTGATTTCACAGAAGTTTGATTTACTTGGAGTTATATTGTGTTGTTTAAGTGTTCTCTTTATATTTTTGAGCAGTGTATATAACCGGTGACACTTGTTTATTGCAGCATTAAATAATTTTTGAGACAACGAGGTGATCAGGTGGTTAAGTCACTAAGAAGCTACAACTAAGTTGCTTCATCACTAAAACAGCAAATGTCAACTAGAAGCAAACCTTTCAATTAAACCTTGTTGTTGAGATTGAAATAATTAATTTCATTTTATTTTTTTCTAGTAGACAGTTGCAATTCTATTTATTAGGCGATTGGTTAAATCCAAAGCTTTGTTTCAACAATTCTACTCCTTCTATTCATACAGCAGTATAAATGCTATAACAAACACCAGTAATGTGTTTAAGTGGAACTTGTGTACACCTTTCAAATTTGCCCCAACATCTTTGATCACTCTTGTGGGGTGGAGCTGTACTGGACCATTAGATATAATGGCAAGAAAGGATTGCAGAGTTTGGTTTAATGATGCAAAGCATGTGCAGCAGCCACATAACAGTCAGTGTATTCTAGCTTTGAAGGGCAACTGGAAAATTTTTTAATCAGCAGAAACTGATGGAAACATTAACATAATATAACGTGCATAAAATCTTTGCTCGCTTTTGAAGAATTTCTATGCATTTCGACAGCCAGCAGCCCACTCGTCTTGGGCTTTACTTTACTATCTGCTCAAGGCTGTGGTTATCCCTGTTGGTTGGGCACTTTATTCTACCACACTTTTACCTTCCACTCAACTCTACATTATTATGTCTGGGTACAGCAGTCTTTAAACAGCCAACTTCTTTAGCAGTCACCTTTTGTTGCTCACCCTCCGTGTGAACGGTATTGTTAGCCAAAACACTTCATGGCAGGACTGAGATGCCTTTGCAGGATTATGAAAGAACTGTTTAGTAAAATAGGCTATTGATTAATGAATAACTGTCAATACAGCAGTCTTCCCCATGCTTGTGTGGGTCACAACATAACATTTTTGTACTAAAAAGAACATTTCATATTTCATATTCAGAAAGTTTGGGTTTTTATTGGCTGTAAATCATAATCCTTGAAATATATCAGTTTTTAATGAGTCTAGTATACCAGGAATGCCCAGGTCCAGTCCTCCAGAGCCACTGTCCTGCAACATTTAGATGCATCCCATCTCCAACACCTCTGAATGAAATGAATGGATTGTTACCAGCCCTCTGCAGAGCTGAAAGGGCTGCTGATGAGGGAATTCAGTGATTTGATTCTGGTGTGATGGAGAAGGGATGGATCGAAAAGTTGCAGGATAGTAGCTCTGAGGACTAGACCTGTGCACCGCTGCAGTATTCTAAGTTTAACTTTTGGAAATAAATTACCAAATTCAATTTTACTTTGTGAGTATAGTGTAATTGAACTGAGTTGAATTTAAAACCTATCTCAAAGGAATGCTGACAACAAACCTATTGTAAACAAACTGAGTTAAATAGTGAGATGTGAAGATATGTTTTCCTTCAGTAACAACCTGATTAGAAACAAAAAGAACTTCATTACATTTTCACAAAACATGAAATAAGTATGTTGTGGCAATTTGTAAAGGATCTTTCAAATAGACAGCTGTTCTGTTTGGATGAGAAAATTCCCCAAGTGAAATGTGCAAAACTAGTTTTCTGTCATCCTCTAAAAAGAACAAGCAGACAACACAGAACCGTTTTATTTAAAGAAATCTCTTGTTCTACCTCTGTTCAATCACATTGGTCTGGGTTTGTTGGGACAAAATGTGTCTTCTACCACAAAATAGTTTCTTGACTAGTGAGGTAGAATACATTGCTTGTTAAATGTTGCACAGAGACATAGAGGTGATGTTAAGGTCAACTTTCTTTTGGCAGGGCTTGTGTAAAAACATATTTACCTCAATTTTATATTAATCTGGATGAAATGTGGTTTGGGTATGACACCAAACAAAGTTCTCAAATGTATCTGATGAAGAACTTCATTATTCTACCAAAATTATTTCTTTACAAATGCAAATCCTCCAGTTGTAAGACAAATTTCACAAAATAATCCTAAACATCACATTTTCTTATTTACAGACAAAACAAAACAAAAAAACATTAAAACCAACAGTTTGTCACTATGCTTTATTCCATCTATCCTATTTGTTTTAGATCTCTGAATATTTTGTATTTATGGTATACGTAATCTGTAATATGTTTTTCCGTATCTCTGTTTCCTTCACATTCTCTCATGTCTGTCTTCGTGTATATCTTCTATCAGTATGCTTTGCTTGGTATCAATGTTGCTGAATAGTTAGTATGCTCTGTGTCCCTTACTTTCCTCAGACCTTTCCATATGGACAGCTGTGTGCTGTTTGGATGAGACCTGTAGCTGAGTGCAGAAACAGACAGGGAAAGAAACAACCAGCTGCCAATACCTTCATTCTTTCACTGGTCTTTCACAGGGAAATGTGGCAAAAACTTAGATTGAAATTGAAAACACCCATACACAGTACAGCAAGGTTATTCAACTTCAGTTTTAAGAGGGCCAAGTAAAAAAAAATTCTTTGTTTGAGGGCCATGGGGAATAATTTACAAAATGAAGAGGGAAAAACAACCGAACATATTTTAATAGAAAAACACAATAAAAAAAACACAAAATCAGTTTTATCCTTATTACTCTGTTGTCATTTTTTGTCAACAGTTTAGGTTATTAACAGCTTCCAAATGAAGACTAATGGGTTTAAGTTTTAATATAAAAACCACTTAAGATTTATATCTGTTAAATTCAGAAAACAAGATTCATCAATTTCAGAAATATCAGATGTAAAAATGGTTGCCACATCCCTTTGACTAACAATGTGCGGACCTTAACATGACACTATCAACTCTTGCAAACATCGTGGAGAGATTCCATCCAGACCGCATATCCTGATGCAAAATGGAATATAAACATGGTATATCAGTGGTCCTCACATTTACAGCAAAAAAGCTAATCTCACACAAAGAGCTTTATGTCAGTGCCATAATTTACATATTCATCGTCGTCTTCTGCTTTATCCGGGACCGGACAGCAGACTCAGCAGAGACACCCAGACGTCCCTCTCCCTAGACACCTCCTCCAGCTCCTCCGGGGGAAGCCCAAGGTGTTCTCAGGCCAACCGAGAGACATAGTCCGTCCAGCGTGTCCTGGGCCGTCCCCTGGGCCTCCTCCCGGTGGGACGTGCCTGGAACACCTCCTGAGGAAGGTGTCCAGGAGGCATCCGGTATAGATGCCCGAGCCACCTCAGCTGGCTCCTCTCGATGTGGAGGAGCAGTGGCTCTACTCCGAGTCCCTCCCAGATGGCCGAGCTCCTCACCTTATCTCTAAGGGAGTGCATGAAGCTCATTTCAGCTGCTTGTATCCGGGATCTCGTTCTTTCGGTCATGACCCAAAGTTCATGGCTATAGGTGAGGGTAGGAACGTAGACCGACCTGTAAATCAAGAGCTTCGCTTTTCGGCTCAGTTCTCTCTTCTCCACAACGGACCGGCACAGCGCCCCCATTACGGCGGCAGCCGCACCGATCCGTCTGTTGATCTCCCGCTCCATTCCTTCCTCACTCGTGAACAAGACCCCTAGATACTTGAACTCCTCCACTTGAGGCAGGAACTCCCCTCCAACCTGAAGAGGACAAGAGACCTTTTTCCGATAGATAACCATGGCCTCGGACTTGGAGGAGCTGATCCTCATCCCAGCCGCTTCACACTCGGCTGCGAACCGCCCCAGCGCATGCTGTAGGTCTTGGCTAGAGGGGACCAGTAGGACCACGTCTTCTGCAAAAAGAGGAGACGAAATCCACTGGTCCCCAAACCAGACCCCCTCCGGCCCTTGGCTGCACCTAGAAATCCTGTCCATAATAGTTATGAACAGGACCGGTGACAAAGGGCAGCCCTGCCGGAGTCCAACATGCACCGGGAACAGGTCCGACTTAGTGCCGGCAATGCGGACCAAACTCCTGCTCCGCTCGTACAGGGACCGGATGGCCCCTAATAAAGGGCCCCCGATTCCATACTCCTGGAGCACCCCCCACAAGGCATCACGAGGGACACAGTCGAATGCCTTTTCCAGGTCCACAAAACACATGTGGACTGGTTGGGCAAACTTCCATGAGTCCTCGAGTACCCTGTAAAGGGTATAGAGCTGGTCCAGTATTCCAAGGTCGGGACGAAAACTACACTGCTCCTTCTGAAGGCGAGGTTCGACTATCGGCCGGACTCTCCTCTCCAATTCCCTGGCGTAGGCCTTACCAGGGAGGCTGAGGAGTGTGATCCCCCTGTAGTTGGAACACACCCTCCGGTCACCCTTCTTATGAAGTCTGCCAGTCCAAAGGCACATTCTCTGACGGCCACACAATGTTGAAGAGGCGTGTCAGTCATGACAGCCCCACAACATCCAGAGACTTGAGGTACTCAGGGTGGATCTCATCCACCCCCGAAGCCCTGCCATCGCGTAGCTTTTTAACCACCTCGGTGACTTCATCCTGGGTGATGAAAGAGTCTAACCCCGAGTCCCCAGCCTCTGTTTCCACCAGGGAATGCGTGATGGCAGGATTGAGGAGATCCTCGAAGTACCTCTTCCACCGTCCGATAATGTCCACAGTCGAGGTCAGCAACCTCCCACCCCCACTGTAAACAGTGTTGGCGAAGCACTGCTTCCCCCTCCTGAGGTGCCAGATGGTTTGCCAGAATCGCTTCGAGGCCAACCGGGAGTCCTTCTCCATGGTCTCACCGAACTCCTCCCAGGCCCGGGTTTTTGCCTCTGCCACAGCCTGGGCCACGGAAAACTTGGCCTCACAGTACCCATCAGCCGCCTCAGGAGTCCCACAAGCCAACAACAGCCGATAGGACTCCTTCTTCAGCGTCCCTTACTGCCGGTGTCCACCACCAGGTTCGAGGATTGCCACCGCGACAGGCACCGCAGACCTTACGGCCGCAGCTATGGGCAGCAGCATCAACAATAGATGTGGAGAACATGGTCCACTCAGACGCTATGTCTCCAACATCCCCCGGAATCTGGTCTAAGCTCTCCTGGAGGTGGGAGTTGAATACATCCCTGGCCGAGGGCTCTGCCAGACGTTCCCAGCAGACCCTCACCATGCGCTTGGGCCTGCCAAGTCTGTCCGTCTTTCTCCTCTTCTAGCGGATCCAACTCACCACCAGGTGGTGATCAGTGACTAGCACAGAAGTCCAATAATGAAACACCACTCGGATTCAGATTGGGGAGGCCATTCCTCCCGATCATGCCTTTCCAGGTGTCACTGTCGTTTCCCACATGGCCGTTGAAGTCCCCCAGCAGAATAATGGAGTCCCCGGGAGGGGCACTATCCAGCACCCCCGACAGGGACGCCAAGAAGGCCGGGTACTCCGCATTTACCGCCTGGCTTAACGACAGGCAACAAGCAAACCCACTCCAGCCTGCCGCCTCTCCCCGTTGGCCACTTCAGAGTAGAAGAGAGTCCAGCCCCTCTCGAGGAGATGGGTTCCAGAGCCCACACTGTGCGTGGAGGCGAGCCCGACTATTTCTAGTCGATATCTCTCGACCTCCCGCACAAGCTCAGGCTCAGGGCCTGGCTTGTGCGGGCTTGTGCATTTAATATGTAATATTGTACATATTGAATGTGCAAAACTGTAACCAGAGTAACAACAACACATTTTAACAATCTGAGCAAGGCTGTGAAAGTATTATATTTTGGCTAAAATAACATCACTTCTTTTGCCATGTGATTTTAGACAGCATGTATCACACATTTTTGACTTTGCTGTCAGTGAGAAAATATTAAATGTCTTGATTTGAGCAAGACTAAGGACTTATGCAACTACTTTTTGATCAGTGAGACATGTGCCCTTGTTTTAATCACATGCATATGAGAAAAGCTTGATTCACAGGAATAAGTAAATCTAGGTCATTTTTCTTGCCGAGGAGTACTGATATTGACAACATACAATATGTACAGTATTAAGGTTCTCTGTATGATCAGACTGAAAGTGATTTTTATGAGGCAAAAATGACTGCAAATCCACTGTCTCATTCTGAAAGATACCTTCATCAGTGCATAACATTACATTGGCTTTGACACAGAAATCAGGCTCTGCTTTGTCATTAAATCTGTCATTACATGTGTTATCTGTGCACTCGGGAATGAGCTCATAAAAGAGGTGTGAAAAATACAACCAAGGTTGACTTGTGTGTTCATATGTCCAATAGTGTCACTCAGAAAGTGCACTGCTGCCAAAAACTGTTCATCCACCATTCAGTCCAAACACGTTGCTGCTCTCTTGTTTTTACATTTTTGGAGAAATTACTCGATCTTCTGACGGTGTTCACAGGAACGGTCCAGAACCCTCCCTTTGCTGAGCCATCTGAAATCATTATGAACCAGCAGCTCTGTGTGCTCAATGCCTCAGCAAGCTTCTTACGGAACAGGCTGTGTTGTAAACTGGAAGTTTAGCGAAAAAAAATTAACAAAACTCATGACCATGTCTGCTGTGTTTTTAAGTTCATCACTGAGATTTGCACACAGCTCGTACTGATGGGTGATACACTGTAAAAACCGCATATGTGGGGCTATAGTCCCCAATCTGGCAAGTAGTCCATGCATCGTACCGATCATAGCTGGAGCTCTGTCAGTAACTAGCAGACAAACCTTTTGCAACTCAATATTATGTTCATTAAAAAATTCACTTCACCTGTTGTCTGTCCTTTGAGTAGATTACGTCCAATAAGTTCTTCCTGAAAACAAACACAATCAAAAAAACTAATGTAGACGCAACGCTGGGCTGTTTCATTGCTATCTGTTGATTCATCCACAGCAGCAGACATGACATCTGCTTTTGTGAGTTCTTCAAACTGTTTTTTTGAAATATGGTTATCAAGTAACTGAAGGCTGATGTATTTGATGACAGAACTTTTTTGATAGATGAAACTATGCTCTCCTTAACTTTTTGGATAGCAAGCACCCTTTCTTTCACCGTTTCATCCTTAGTAAAATGTCTCTTTTTCTGTGTTAATGTTCAAGCCACTCAGAGGGATCATTGCTCTCTCCTGTTCCATGCAAAAGAGTCAGATTGCCACTTGAGTCCATTCAAAAGATGCCAGCAGCCCCTATACTTTAGATCTTCGTTCCTCAGACTCTTCTGGAAAACGCAGAAAAAGAGTTATGGCTTGAACTGTAATGTCTTTTGAAATTGTACTCTTTCATCACAGTAATGCTTTCATTTCAAAGTAAACACAGCAGCTAAAACTCGATTCCGTTTGCAGAATAAAACAAGTATTGGAATTGTTGATTTTCCAGATCGATTTTCTGTGTTTTTGTCTTTGAAAGTTTTTTAGATTTTGAAGCTAGTTAACCTTGCTAACTTAAGCTTTAGCAATGGTTTCTGTCCATGGTTGTATTATGGTCGCTAACAGATGTATTTCAGAATTTTAGAGCCACAGTTTCATAAACAAGTCTGAGTTTTGGCAATTTTCTTGCCACAGGAAGTTTTAAAAGGCCGTATTTGGCCTGTGGGCCGCTACATGATTAGGCATGTGCCAAATAGACTGAACCTATATAATGCGTTTCTAGTCCTACCCACCACTCTAAGCAGTTTTACACTAGAGCCATCTTCACCCAGCTGCACTAAAGGACACATATTCAACCACCAATATACATATAGGTAGGGAAGTTGGGCTTAAGTGCCTTGCCATCAACATGAGGTAAGGAAGTAAGCTGCAATCAAAACTGCAACTTTCTGATTGCAAGATGCAAGCTGCTTCAATACATAGTGCTGCGTTGCTTTGTTGGCCAAACCAACTGTAACTTCAAAACAGAAAATTAAGAACGAATTGCAAAGATACATGCAAGTAAAAAATGCCATAGTCAAGGACATAAAAAAGCTTTGGGGTGATGGTAGAAAAAAAGGAATATCCGAAGAATTTGCCTTGAATAGTATGTCGAAGTCAATCATTACTATATAATTATTTTAAAACCTAATTAAAACTGATATCTTATCAAAGAAATTGTTTCTTTTTTAGTAAATATCCTTTCATGTAGGTGCTTAGATCTCCAGCTCTTCCAAATTCCATGCTCTTTAAGTAAGTTCTGTTTTTTTCCCTTTAGGTGCAGAGGAAGAAAAAGAGGCAATGTTCACTCCACAGCTCATGGTGACAGTGAGCTCAGTGTGTGTTTGACTGTTTTGAGGACAGCAATCTCCCCTCTGGCCGATACAATCCACTCGCTGTCTTAAACCGAAAATTACAAGCAGCTGACATCCCTGTTTCACTCTGATCGCAAGAGCCATGGCCTTCACCCTGTCAGAGATCATGGCAGCGAGGCGGCAGCAGTCCCAGGCTCAGTCACACACTCAGAGAGGCAGCAGGGCGGCTGTTGAGGTGGACGAGTACAGCACCAACCCCACTCAGGCCTTCACCTTCTACAACATCAACCAGGGACGCTTCCAGCCTCCTCATGTCCACATGTGAGTTGATGGAAAAGAAAAGGTCCAAACATGTTGGTCTTTGACGTTTTTTTTTTTGTTGGGCAGAGGCTGTTTACATTCAGCAAAATCCTCTGGGGTCAGACAGTTTTATCTAATCCTGGGGCCACATTAAGTGTTTAAAATGTTCAAGCTGCAGCAATGCATCCACTATTGTCAATGAAACTGGCAATACTAGGGAATACAGCAGTGTGTGATTAGAGCCAACTGTGACCTCACAATCCAACATGGTAAAATTTCCTTGCTTTTAAATATTCCACAGTCTGCTGTTAGTAGTATTATGACAAAGTGGAAGTGATTGGTAACAGCAGCAACTCAGCCATGAAGTGATGGGCCATGCAAATTTCACAAAGTGGGGTTATTGGATGCTAATATGCAGAGTGCACAGAGGTCGGCGGCTTTCTGCAGAGTCAGTAGCTACAGACCTCCAAGCTTCATGTGGGTTTTTGGTTAGATAGATACAGCTGCAGGTCTTGTGGACTATGTTTTTGTCTATTATTCTTGTGATCATGTTCAAGTTCTGCCACAGAATCCTAGTGGAATTTAGATCTGAACTTGACTGGGCCATTCTAACAAATGGAAATGGAAAACTAAACCATTCCCTTGCTTCGACTGTATGGTTAGGGTCATTGTCCTGCTTTAAAGTTTCAGGACTTTCTGCAGCCTCTGACAGGTGCCTTCCTGTCCCTGCTAAGGGGAAGCATCCTCACAGTATGATGCTGTGTTGTAATTATTATTTTGATTATATTATTTAAAATTTGACTAAAATATTAATTCAGTCTAAGTGTTGTCCTGTGAATACGAGCCCACTAAGGCAGTGGTACTAGGACAATAGAGAAAAGGGTGAGTCAAGCTCTGACATTACTGAACAGCAAAACTTTGCACACACATGGAAAAAATTCAGATTTTTTCTTAAACTACGAGAATTTATTAACAAAAATAATTGAACTCAAAGTCAAACATATTTCAATCAAAAAACTCTTTACTATCCTTGAACAATCCAACTAAATTACTAAGCAAAATGAAAGAATAAGGAAAACCAATGAACTCTATACAATATAAACAAGTGAATCAAAGATTTAAAAACCATGACCAATGCAATATTAACATTCAGTGTTATATATGTTTAAGAACCAAGGATTATCTTGAGGAATCTGGAAATTAGGTTAAGTTAGTCTTGGAACTTAGAAAATAATTGGTATACCTTCAGACCACTATTCACACTGCAATATCAGATGAAAAATTATTTTAATAGAATAATATTTGAAAGAATAATTTGCAGAGTCAAACCCAACTTTCTGGAATAATTCATAATGGTGTTTAATTAGCACATGGTGTTTAATTATCACATATAGTAAAATAATATTTAGGGAAATATTATTTCCTAGATTGGAAACTAACAACCTTTCTAAATAAATTAATCTTAATGGAGTTAAATTTGTTGTCTTTATTTGGTGAAATGATATTTAAGGAAATATTATAAAGGAAGTATTAAAATAATATTTAAGAAAATATTATTTTGAATAAGGCAAAACCTTTCTGGATAAATGAGTTTAATAATGTTTAATTGGCTATCAATTTTAGTTAAATATTATTTAGGGAAATAATATTTCCTAGATTGGAAGCAAACAATCTTTCTGGATAAATGATTCTCAACTGGCCCTCACGTGGTGATAAAGATACCTATGGACTCCTAAGATGGCGGCGGGTCACCTGTTACCCCTGACTTGACCGGCGCTAGCTGTTAGCGGTTTCAGCTAACAAAGAAAAGCCTATAGCTTCCTTAAAGTCGAACATGTACTTTAAAATACTTTTAATAAAAGGATCAAAATGCTTATGTGTTGACGGTGCGTTATGGTCGATCTGTGTTTAAAAACCACCCTTTAAATAAAGCAAAGTCGTCCCGTTCATCCAGCTTCATGTGGGCAGAACAAAGGACTTTTGCACCCCATAGCTGATCCGTAGCCACCATGTGGGTGCTTATGCTGGGTCGGCACACTGGACGTGTGCAGAGCTGGCGGCTCCTACGCTGTCCGCTTTCACGCAGGGGATAAACCACTTCAATTAGAGCTGCTGGGGCCTTGGTTGCTCCTCTGGGCCTCAGAAAGGCAGACGGGCTTGTTTTAATCACCACCTTTTTATGAATAAATGCTGGGTACCCCAACAGCAGATAATTTCTTTACTTTGTGGATCACATATTCGTGCGCTGTGTCTCCCCTGTCCGGCTCTTACTGGAGGTCCGCGTGGTAGACAGCGAGTGGAAGATGGAATAGGGATTTTGTCAAAGATTCAGCTCTGACTCCTCCTCTTCCTGGACTGAGCTGGAAGTTTTTGAAAGTTCCAGCAAAGTTCCTACCAGCCTTTGATTATGTTTAGAGACCATGTTCATCTATGCTGTAACCCTTGGCTGGGGTCCCAACAACTGCCACCACCATGTTTCACTGTACGGATGGTGTCTATTGGCAATGGCGTCGGAATGGGGAGGAACCACACACTGTGTCAGGAACCACACACTGGGTCGGACAAAACGCGAAAAAACAGGCGCAGCACGATTTACTAACATGTGCAATGAGGTCAGAAGCGCAAAATAACTCCCGCTGTTCAGTTAACATGTTTGCCTCCATGCAGAGTCATTTGCTTGTTTCAATTTATGAACGCAATGTCACTTAGAAATGGACGTCACTTCATCTTTCCAGACACCCAGGATGCACAAAATGAATGAAGACCTTCAGTTTTTTTTTTCCTTTTATCAAAGACAATTTTACAGTTTGTTTCATAAATTAATTGGAAAAAAAACGATTTGAATGCCAGCAGGGGTTTCCCCAACCAAAAAAAAAACAGTTCAGCAATATAACAACAAAACAGAAGACAATTATATAATAGTAGGCTATATATGCACATACAATGATATTTGATATAACCCAGGCTATGTTTGAGCGCAGTTAAAAAAAGAAGGCAGCCATATGATAACAAAAATAAGTGTACATCACAGCAAATATCTGGGTTTCAGGTATGCTCCCCAGGAAAAATCCACCCCTGCCGTAGGCTCAATCCCATTTCAGTGGTTCTCACCCTTTGTTTGACAATAAATTATATAAATAATAAAATAGCAAACATGACAGAGGAACTGGAGAAAAAATAGAAAATAAAATACAATCAGACTAAACTGAATTTCAACATTTTAGCAGTGAGACCAGTGAGACAGCCACTAACACCGATAGACTAGTCCCAGCCCTAGAAGGGTGGAAGCATGTTGTCAGAACGTAGATAAGGGAAAAGCACCACAATTAATCATTGATAAAAATGGAACTTTCATGTTTGGCCAGACAGAATTTTAACATTGAATATTGGTGCAAAGACAGGGAGTGGTTGATCAGCAAGAAGTGAGCATTTTGTGAAATATGCAGATTGGCTGCTGTCAAACAGCTCGTCACTTTCTCCAAATGTGGAGATGACGGGTTTTTAAAGACAAGGATAAACAACTAGAAGAAGTTCTCTGGCCTTCTGGACAGCCATGAAAATCCAGTTTCTCATATAGAGAGTGTCCAAAGAAAGTGCACTTAATTCAGTCCAACACCCATCAATATCCAACTTGACAAACATGTGTACACTGAGCAGATAAAAAGGAGAGATGGGCTAATGGAGCAACTGTGCTATGTATAGTACCTGCCCAGACCAGGGCTAGCTATCGAGGGCCATACAGATGAAGAGAACAATTTTCAAAAGGTGGTTGAACTTGTAACCAAGAAAAACTTCTCAGAAAAATGTTATTTTAAACAGAAAATTTGTATCTCGTGAAACAATAAATAAACTTGTACATGAGAAGTATGGGGAGGCTTTTCGCCTCTCTCTTGGCCAAAATAAAAAGTAATCTGGGGAGTACAGATACATGCAAAAAAGCACCAGGGCTGCAAGCTTTGATGACTCAGTTCAGTGTTTTCTTTGCACTTAGAGTGTCTTTTAAAGTTTTCTCATCTACAGAGGAGGTTGGGAAGGTGCTCTGCTTCAGAGCACCTTCCCAACCTCCTCAGAGACATCTCACCAGAGACAATTAAGTCAGCAGTGCAGGTGCTCCAGACTCACTACAGACACATGGATCGACTGAGCCATTCCACAGCATCTTTGAAGAAGCCCAAAACAGCCATTAACGGCCTGGTTCAGGGGCCCACACTCCTTCCAAGGCAACATACGCCACACTGTTGTGATGATGGTAGTGTACCTCATCAATGGGGAAATCCAGAGGAGTACTTCAAGAATTTGTTCTTTAAGTAGTCATTTCCTTTTTCAATTCAATTCAATTCAATTCAATTCAATTCAGTTTATTTATATAGCACCAATTCACAACACATGTCCTCTCAAGGCACTTCACAAAAGTCAGATACATACATTCCAATTAGTCCTAACCATTGAACAGTGCAGTCAGAGTTAGTTATTTATTCAAATTGGATAAAAGTTTTTCTGTCTAAGGAAACCCAGCAGATTGCATCCAGTCGAAGACTTGCAGCATTCACTCCTCCCAGATGAGCATGTAGAGATAGTGGACAGTCACTGGCGTTGACTTTGCAGCAATCCCTCATACTGAGCATGCATGTAGCGACAGTGGAGAGGAAAAACTCCCTTTTAACAGGAAGAAACCACCAGCAGAACCAGGCTCAGTGTGAGCGGCCATCTGCCACGACCGACTGGGGGTTAGAGAGAACAGAGCAGAGACACAAAGAGAACAAAGAAGCACTGACCCAGGAGTACTTTCTATGGGAAGGCAAAGTAAATGTTAATGGATGTAGCTCCTTTAGTCGTTTCATCTAGAAAGAAAGAACATATAAACTCTGAGCCAGTTTTCAAGGTTAGAGTCTGAAAGAGAGCATATATAATTAGTTACAGTAAAAGCTCAGTCAATCGCCATGTCTAGGAGAGAAACAGGGTTAAACACTGAAAGACAGGGCCATGTGGATCATCGGTAGAGGGTGAGCATTAAGTTGTTGCCAGCAGAAGCTCGGACGATGCCCCTCTCCAGAACGGTGTCACAGGTAGACATAAAGTCAGGCCAGGATATATTTGTAAATCAGAATGATGAATGATGTTGTTTCATTGGGGCGGTTATAGGACTGGATCAGGCCAGGTGTAGCTTCTAGGAAGAGAAAAGAGAGAGAACAAAGTTAAAAGCTGAAATAACAGCAAATAATGCAAAATTGGAGATTAGTGTGAGAATGTAGCGAAGAGGGTGAAAGTGGTCATTATGTCCTCCAGCAGCCTAAGCCTATAGCAGCATAACTACACAGAAAGTTTCAGTTCAGATTATTTAGTTAAACGGCGCTTATTTTGAACAATGTCGTTTCAAGGCACCCCAAAAAGGGTCCCACTGATGGTCATTGTTATACTAAAAACCACAAGGATTGGGATACCTCTCTCTGTCAGACTGATTATAACCATTGGAAAAGGGAAGGGGTCATACAGGTAGCAGAAATGGAGGGTGTGTTTGCACCTCAACCATAAATGAGCCGGTTTAGGCTAAACCTGACTCCCCCTTACTCCATCCAACAAGCTTTATCAAAAAGGAAAGTTTTAAGCCTAGCCTTAAAAGTAGACAGGGTGTCTGCCTCACGGACCAAAACCGAGAGCTGGTTCCACAGGAGAGGAGCCTGATAACTTGATTTGCCTCCCATTCTACTTCTATAGACTCTAGGAACCACCAGTAAACCTGCAGTCTGGGAACGAAGTGCACTCTGATGTATGATGGAGCTAGATCATTAAGGGCTTTATATGTGAGGAGGAGAATTTTAAAATCTATTCTGGATTTAAAAGGGAGCCAATGAAGGGAAGCTAAAAAAAGAGAAATATGATCTCTCTTTTTAATTTTCACCAGAACTCTTGCTGCAGCATTTTGGATCAGCTGAAGGCTTTTAACTGCATTTTGTGGACATCCTGATAGTAAAGAATTACAATAGTCCAGCCTTGAAGTAACAAATGCATGGACTAGTTTTTCAGCGTCACTTCTGAACAGGATATTTCTAATTTTGGCAATGTTCCGGAGATGAAAGAAGGAAATCCTAGAAACCTGTTTAATATGGGATTTAAATGACATGTCCTGGTCAAAAATAACACCAAGGTTGTTTACTTTATTATCGGAGGTCAATTAATGCCATCCAGGTTAAGTGATTGACTAAGCAGTTTCTTTTTTAAAGACTGCAGTCCAAAGACGACAACTTCTGTCTTGTCTGAATTTAGAAGCAAAAAATTTAAAGTCATCCAAGTTTTTATATCTTCAAGACATGCTTGTACTCTATCTTGCTGGTTGGGTTCATCAGGATTTATAGATAAGTAAAGCTGAGTATCATCAGCGTAACAGTGAAAATGTATCCTATGCTGCCTGATAATTTGAAATATTGGAAGCATATATATAGTAAAGAGAATTGGGCCAAGTACTGAACCCTGTGGTACTCCACAATTAACCCTGGAGTTTAAAGATGAATTATCATTTACATGAACAAACTAGAATCTGTCAGACAGATAAGATTTAAACCAGCCTAGCGCTGTTCCCCTGATCCCTACAGAATATTCCAGCCTTTTTAAGAGAATATTATGGTCAACTGTATCAAATGCAGCACTGAGTTCTAACAGAACCAGTACAGACACAAGTCCATTATCTGAGGCCATAAGAATATCATTAGTGACTTTCAGCAGAGCTGTTTCAGTGCTATGATGAGCTCTGAAACCTGACTGAAACTCTTCAAACAGGTCATTGCTGTGTAAATGCTCACGCATTTGATTAGCAGCTATTTTCTCAAGAATTTTAGATAAGAATGGAAGATTGGAAATAGGTCTGTAATTTTTCAAGTCATCTCGATCAACCGAAGGTTTCTTAAGTAAAGGTTTAATTACAGCTACCTTAAAAGCCTGTGGTTCATATCCATTTACTAAAGATAGATTAATCATATCTAAGATGGGGCTGGTAATCAGAGGGAACACTTCCTTAAATAATGTGGTTGGGATTGGGTCTAACATACAAGTTGAAGGTTTAGATGAAGCCAATATTTCTGATAACTCAGGAAGCTCTAAAGGATCAAAACAGTCCAAACACAGATCAGGTGCTACAGTTATTTCCAATGTTTTCTCATGGAGTAGGCTATTTTTCCAGAGTAAGTAGGAATCCTCTAGGTGTGTAGAGCGCCATTTTTTCTCCAATTTTCTAACATTGTGCTTTAAAGTACGCAGATCTAAATTGAACCAAGGAGCCTGCCTCCAATGAATAATTACCTTCTTTTTCAAGGGGGCTGCATTGTCTATTGCACCATGCATTGATGAAGTAACACTATGAACAAGAGAATCAATTTGTGAAGGGGCAGAAACAGAATTATTGCCCTCCACTGTGCTTTTCAGTGATAATGAGGAGATTAAAAGTGGAACAGATTCTTTAAAGGTTGTTACAGCATCCTCTGATAATGATCTACTATAATGAAATTTTCTTTCAGGTGTGGAGTACTCGGTTAAATTAAACTCAAAGGTTATTAAAAATGCTCAGACAGGACAGGGTTATGAGAAAATATTGTTATGTCTTTATACTCCATGCCATATATCAGCACAAGGTCCAGAGAATGAAGACAAAGGTGGGTAGGTTTGTTAATGTTTTGAGCAAACCCAATTGAGTCAACCTCCTCACCTCTGAGATAAGGCACAGGTTTTATCAGCCCACACTTCATCTACTGATGGGGATGAAACAGGTGCTACTTACAGCAATAAACAAGGCAGCAGGCAGCATCAGCATCCCCCAGAATGTGGTGGAGATGTACAGGGGTGATGTTGACATGGAACTGTGCGCCACTCAGCTGTCAATGTTTCCAGCAGTCCTGCAGTCCTTTCACTGATGGACCCATTAGTCGGGCCTACAGGATTCTCCAGCTGTATTCGACTGTGCCTATGTCAAATGCTAATGCTGAGTTAAACTTCTCCAGCCTGCGTCAACTGAAACCCTCCCTCTGGTTAACAATGTCTGAACCATGTCTTAATCACCTCCTTTTCCCTACCTATTCATAGATACTTGGCTGATAGCCTGAACCTCAACAAAGTACTGGATGGAATGTTTCTGCTTTCCAAGTTAGTGAAAGAACGCTTACTTTGGAAAAGTTTAAGGGGAAAAGTAATTCATTGTTTTAAACCTGTTAATATTTACTACCTTCAGGGTATATTATTCACTGATGTTCAATTTTTCCATGGACAGAAACTCCAGCATTTATAAAGTACTTGGTTTTACCAATGATCATAATTCCTAATAAATGTCTTGAAAAGCAAGAATGAATAAAAGTAGACAATGCAATCTGTGCATTTTCAGTACCACAGATGTGTGAATACGGGCGATGAGAGAGCGGCATAGGGAGAGAAGTTATTTATTTTAACAATAAACTTTACCGCTGATAAACACAGAGAAATTCATATCCACTCCTTTTAGTAGAAAAAGAGCACCTTCATATTCATGAGTGCTGCAGTTCGTTACATAAATTGTTATTTCCCTTTTCAGAAGACAGATTGTTGTCGCAAGCTACTTTTCCACTTAATCTGATAATTATGATTAAAACTACGCACCAACATTACCGTGTGACAAAACTGAGTATGTGCCTCTGCCAGTCATTCAAGTGCAAGACGACCCAACACCCCACGGCCCCCAACATCTAAAATGCATCCAGTGCCTTTGTCTTTAGGGGAATGTGCAGTTTCATGCAGAGCAAAATAGATAATTTTAGACATCTTTCTTCCTCTTACATGTTTGATGTCTCCCCTTCACATCTTGTATCAACTTTTAAAGGGGATTTCTTATGGCTATCTTTCATTGGTGGCTAGTTGAACCATTGTCTCACCTGAACTGTGGATCCTCCAGAGTTACCATGGGCCCCTTGTCTGCTTCTCAGATTCATTTTCAGATTAATTTCCTCCATTTTCATATGATGGACTGAACAGATTTGAAATTTTAAAGCTTGGGATATTGTTTTAGAACCTAACCCTGCTTTAAACGTCTCAACAATGTTCTCTCTGACCTGTCTGCTGTTTTCCCTGTTCTTTATAATGCTGGTTGTTCTCTAATGTTCTCTAACAAACCTCTGAGGCCAAAAAGAGAACAGCTGCATTTATACTTAGATTCAATTAGACACAGGTAAATTCCATCTACTAATTACGTGCCTTCAATAGGCAGTTGGTTGTACAGTTGGTTTTTTTTAAGGGTGCATCATCTTCCTTCCATTTCACAGTTATGTACAACTTGGTAATGGTCTGTCATAAAACATCCCAATCAAAGGTATTGTGTTCTTGTAATGTGACACTCTTAGGAAAAGTCTAAGGGGTACAATTAGTTTTGCAATGAACTGTGATGGTAAAAAACAAACTAATCTAAAAACTAACTATTAATATGTCACCAAAGACTGATGTGTAGTCAGGTGTGTTCTGCATGTTTGGCGTGCACCTTATGATATAATTTTCTTGACTTTTTGCCAGCACTGAAGACCTCATGTCTTTTGTCTAAATCCATGACCTGGAAAATGGAAAAGTTGCTACAGTTAAGAAATCATCTCATATAAAACCTAGAATTTTCTTTCGACTATCTGTCAGTTTATGTGTACAGTTCCTTTACAGCAGACATTGTGGCTCAATCTGACTTTATTAAAATAACACAGTTTAAACACAGTTTGGCATTGTGACATACCAATGCTAGCTGAGGACCACATTCACTAGCATATCAGTGGAATGTGAATGTTAAAGTGAAAGCATGAATTGCAGCATTTTCTTACTTACTTTACTTTTCTTTCTTTACTTTTTACAACTGTCTGAGATTCATGTAGAGAATATCTGCATTCCCCCATCCTCTTACTTGATTGTTAGGTTGGCTGTTAGGGGGAGGGGGGTGTTTTGAGGGGCGGGGGTATGGTGGGACAGCAGTGAGGGGGAGGAGGGGCTGTGTGGAACTGTACCTGTAGGAAACTTACTAAAGTGGGCCATGGTTATTCACCATCTCCCCTAGTTCCCTGGAGACCACACGAATGTACATGCTCACTGAAAATCCCACAGGACTCTAGACTTTTCTATATCTGTGCTTTATACTTTTTCTATTTTTGTACATTTCCTTCCCAGTGTGTATCTGTGCTGTGCTTTATTGTGGCCTCTTATTTCTACTTCTTCCCAAGCCTTCTGTTTCCTTTGGTACTTCAGTCTGTGGAGATTTTTAATTTTTTTGCTGGATCCTAATTTAAACTTCTTTTACTGTCAGCCTCCTACTGCAGAACTTTTGTGAACAGTGTTATTTACCTGTAAATTTTATACTTGCAATGATGCTTTTATCCTCACACACAGCTGTTTTTGTTTGCTCATTTTTTTCCTTCTCAGGGTAGACCCGATGCCCCACGACACTCCCAAACCACCAGGCTACACACGCTTTGTGTGCGTTTCGGACACTCATTCACGCACAGATGCCATCCAGATGCCATACGGGGATGTGTTTATCCATGCTGGAGACTTCACTGAGCTTGGGCTACCTTCTGAGGTCAAAAAGTTCAATGACTGGTTAGGTTAGTAAAGCCTTGGTTCTATAACTACTGTGGGTCAGGTGTTTAAAATGGACCACTATGATTCTCACTGTCAGTTTAACCACAATCACGTGCAATGTCTTAGAAAACAGTGTGAAACACTGAGAAATTTTAGGTAGAGTCAGCTTACTCTAGCTCCAAGTAAAAACTGTACTAAGTTGAATACAGTACATTATCCCAGCATACCACAGTCTCTAAAATCAATTTGGTAAGTTCAGCTCTGTTTGAAGTTTTGCTCAGTATGCTCAAGGACATCTGGGAATGTTCAGAGATTTTTTTAGAATCAGCGCAGAATCTTTATTTCTTTATTTTCTAAACCTTTACACAAAAAGCATTGCTTTGTAGCATCTCAAACTTCTCAGATGTTCACTGAATTAACTAAAATGACTTCTGCTCACAGTAAAAACTTTAATAAAACAAAAAAAGTTTGTCTTAATGCTCAATTTATTGAACAGTTTATCAATATTAGGTGAGCATTGTGCATATATAAATGTCAACCTACATTTACAAGTAATATTCTAAATCCACTTCTTTTTGATGGTAGAATGATGACACAAAGTATTTAAGTGAATTTAAAAAACAAGAACGGGGTGCACAAGGTCGAATTTAGTGCATAATATCACTAATGTGCGTAACATACACACCCACCAATACATAGTTAAATGCCCTTAGCGACTTACAGAGAAACCACACACTGGATATTTGGCAACTCTTCTTGACAGAATTTGTAAAAACTCAATAAATTGGTTAAGTTCTTGCCTCAGACCTCAGATGTTTTTAAGCATAGTCTATAATTTAATTCAGTTCAATTCGGTTTATTTAAATTGTGCCAATTCACAAAACATGTCAGAATCAGAATCTGAAATAACTTTATTGGCCAAGTTTGTGTGCACAAACAAGGAATTTGATTTTGGTTTCCATCTAAATCAGCATCAGTTGAAACAACAACCACAATGTGTAAAAAAAAATAAATGGATAAGGAACAGTATGTACAAATGTTGTCTCAGGGCACAAAAAAGTAAATTCCTTTAAATTATACTGATTCCAAATCAAGCACATATATTCCTAGTAATACTAGCTACCAAGTAGCCCAGCCGATACTCCCTTGAGGAAGTCAGAGCTAAACAGAATGCCAAGCCAGATGTAGCTTCTATGAAGAACAATAGAGTAAGGAAGAGTGGTCATTATGTCCTCCAGCAGCCTAAGACTATAGCAGCATAACTACAGAGATAGCTCAGGATAACCTAACCCACTCTAACTATAAGCTTTATCAAAAAGAAAAGTAAAAGTAGACAGGATGTCTGCCTCACAGACTAAAACTGGGATTTGATTCCACATTCCACATATATACACTCACCGGCCACTTTATTAGGTACACCTTGCTAGTACCGGGTTGGACCCCCTTTTGCCTTCAGAACTGCCTTTATCCTTGGTGGCATAGCTTCAACAAGGTACTGGAAACATTCCTCAGAGAGTTTGGTCCATATTGACATTATAACATCACACAGATGCTGCAGATTTGTCGGCTGCACATCCATGATGCGAATCTCCCGTTCCACCACATCCCAAAGGTGCTCTATATGATTGAGATCTGGCCATTTGAGTCCAGTGAACTCATTGCCATGTTCAAGAAACCAGTCTGAGATGATTCGTGCTTTATGACATGGCGCGTTATCCTGCTGGAAGTAACCATCAGAAGATGGGTACACTGTGGTCATAAAGGGATGGACATGGTCAGCAACAATACTCAGGTAGGCTATGGTGTTGTCACAATGCTTAATTGGTACTAAGGGGCCCAAAGTGTGCCAAGAAAATATCCCCCGCACCATTACACCACCACCACCAGCCTGAACCGTTGATACAAGGCAGGATGGATCCATGCTTTCATGTTGTTGATGCCAAATTCTGACCCTACCATCCGAATGTCGCAGCAGAAATCGAGACTCATCAGACCAGGCAACGTTTTTCCAATCTTCTATTGTCCAATTTTGGTGAGCCTGTGTGAATTGTAGTCTCAGTTTCCTGTTCTTAGCTGACAGGAATGGCACCCGGTGTGGTCTTCTGCTGCTGTAGCGCATCCGCATCAACGTTCGACATGTTGTGTGTTCAGAGATTCTCTTCTGCATGTCTTGGTTGTAACGAGTGGTTATCTGAGTTACTGTTGCCTTTCTATCAGCTTGAACCAGTCTGGCCATTCTCTGACCTCTGATATCAGCAAGGCATTTGCGCCCACAGAACTGCAGCTCACTGGATATTTTCTCTTTTTCGGACCATTCTCTGTAAACCCTAGAGATGGTAGTGCGCGAAAATCCCAGTAGATCAGGAGTTTCTGAAATACTCAGACCAGCCCATCTGGTACCGACAACCGTGCCACGTTAAAAGTCACTTAAATCACCTTTCTTCACCATTCTGATGCTCGATTTGAACTGCAGCAGATCGTCTTGATGCCTAAATGCATTGAGTTGCTGCCATGTGATTGGCTGATTAGAAATTTGTATAAAATATATATATATATATATATATATATATATATATATATATATATATATATATATATTATATATATATATATATATAATTACAGCTATTCTGGGCTCCAGTCCTTGAACATAGGCTATGATTGTAGTTAACCAATGTGATTAAAGGCTGAATCATTCAGTAATACCTCCATTCTTCATGACTTGTTATAAATGTGAAAACTCCATCCCTTCATTTCTATGGGCTCTTTTTCTTTGGAACAAGTTAAACTTCAAGATTTTATATAAGTCCTGGATAATAAATGTATGGTGGAAATAGCAGACAGTTGCAGAAGTAACATATAGGAAAAAAAAACATATTGAAAATGACAACAATATGAGTTTATCTGTGAACATGTTGGAGCAAATCTTTTGTTTAAGAAAATGGAGAAGAAGTTTAACAAAATCTACTCATTCATTCTTTCTAATTCCATTTCAACTTCATGCTCTATTGTCCCCCACCTGGAAGCATCTAATCTCTACTGAGTTAACAGCTGCTGGAAATCTTATCAGCTTCCAGGATTTCTGTTATGAAAAGCCTTTGTACAAAGCTGGGTTACAAAGTGAAAAAATCTCAGAATTTATACCAGTGCAAGTAGCTTCGCTATCACCATCTCTATCGTAATTGTTGATGCCACAAAAACCTTCCCAGGACTGCCAGAGGTCTTTTGTGAGAGCCTGTGAGCTTTTGTGTGTTCATCTCATTTTTAGAGGCAGTAGAAGAGGTAGTGGGGTGGGGGGTAAGTAAGGGGGACTCCTTGTCCTTCCCCTGTTTACTCACTCACATGTATAAGAGCTGCAGGGATTGCGAGTTGCAAATCCACCAGCCTGTACTCCAACAGTGGGCGAGGCAACGGGAGAGATTGGAATGAGGAGATAAACCAAGCCAAAATCACCTGCTGCCACCTCTGAAGTTAGACTCCCTTCTCTCCATCCCTTCATCACTTCTCTCCTTTCGTATTAATGCCTCCTCCCCTACAGCTCTGCCTCTGCTCATAGAAATATTTATATTGTGGCTCTATTCCTCCCTATCTTTACATGCTGCATTCTATAGACGAATGTAACTCCTGCTGCTTATTGTGCAGAAGACATTCAGAGTGTGATCAGCTGTAGTGTATTCATTTATGACAAGTCTCTGTACTAACTGCTTAGTCGCAAATTATTGTGATTTTGTTTATTTGGTTATCTTTCTCTTTTAATACTCTTTTCTCTACTTCCTTCATGTATTTTATGTGGAGATTTTCCATCTCCTCATTTCTGTCTCTCCATCATATTTTCCAGCTTTATCCCTCCCATTCTGGTCCTTCCCTCTTCTACTCTCTCTCAGTGAAATTCTTCTTTTGGCTTTTATTTTTAGTAGGAAGACAGCCAGCTCTTGGGGGGTGGCATCCACTCAAGGCTTTTGTCAGGGGATGGCAGCGTTGTAGGAGAAGCGGAGGAAGGAGAGGATGAGTGAAGAGGTAGGAGTTGAAATTCATGCAGGGACAGTGATTGGACATGGAGTAGATGATAGGAAAAGAGAGTGTGGAGGTGTGGTTAGTCTGGTGATGGGGAAAATTTTGCTTTTTTTTTCTGCCAAAGTTGGAGGAGCTCAGAGTTTTGAAACCTGGAGGTTGATTCCAAGACCCCTACTAAAACCCCACCCCACCATTTTTGTCACTTTGATAGAAAACTATGTAGTTACCGCTGACAGTCAATGAGAAAGGGCAGATGAACTGTGTGTGTGTGTGTGTGTGTGTGTTTGTGTGACATATATTCCTCTTTCCTCCTCTGATATTCTGTATATTTTTATCCCATATTTGGCACACACTAATAATTGCCTGAATTAGTGTGATCACAGAATCAAGACAAGGATTTTTTTTCTTTTGATCAGATTTTAAAACATTTATTATGTGATTTAGGTCCAGCAGTCTAAGCCTTATGGAGATATCTGCCATTTTAATGGGTTTTCATTCTCTGACATAAGCATTGAATCAGACTTTTTTTTAGCAAATCTGACTTTGCCATTTCTCCTGTGGCCTTTTGGTTGTAGCCATATTTAACCCCTGTGTTAAAAACACACATCCACTATGAATCTGCAACTCTAAGCAAAAAGGTAAATTGGCAAAAGCAGCACAACATGTTTGGCTAATTCAAAGCAGAAATAACAACTTAAATGATTATTGTGTGCAATTGTGTCTATAATTTGTTTCATTGTCTGCCTCTTAAATGTTACCACGTTTCGCTCTCTGACTAGAGGCTGCCAGGTTCACAGCCTTTGGCATCTTTCCTGCAATCCCTTATTTAAAGCCTGATGTGTTACTCTCTACTGTTGAATAATACATGAGTAAAGACAATGATGCAATTGCCATGTAGGCATTTTAAATGCAAGTACGGATAGGTTAATTTTTATTTGGTCAGGAAATGTAGTAAGACTGTGTCTTTCTCTGCTGTTCCATCTCACATCTGTACAACCTTTTAGCATATTTATCGTCCCTCATTCTTCTCCCGGATTGTTTCCTTTAGCTGTGTAACAGCGAGGGCATTAAACTTTCATAACTACTGTCTTTTTATGGAATGTTTTACTACTCTTCTCGCTCCCTCTTTTACTTCCTTTCTTTGTCACATTTCTATCTCATCTTTTTTCCCATTTTCTTGTTTCTATTCTTGGTTCTCCTTCCTTACCTAGGTTCCATTTAGGCTTTGTCTTCATTTCTTAACCCTCCGCCACCCCCACCCCCTGCTGCTGTTATTGTTTTTCAATATCAGATAGCTTTAGAAAATTTTATTGGACTGTACATTTAGGCATCCGTTTTTCATCTGTCCCTCAGTGCTTTTGTGTTTTCTATTTACACTCTTACAAAGCTGTGCTACTTATGTGCACTTATGAGGGAAAATATTAAATTGGCTGTGAAATGCTCACAGAAACATTTACAATATTTTTTTAGGTGCAGATTTTTTTATTCAAAATACAGGAAACATTAAGAAGACATTAAGACCAGGAAGAAAAACATTTTCAACATGATGGATTCATCTTTGCATCTTACCCTTTGTGACGCAGAATTCTCTCTGGGTCATTGAATGTATGTTTTAAAATAAATGTAGCTTTCACCGTCTCTGTCAAAGGGAAGGAGGCATTTTACAAATCAAGGCCAAGCTGTTGGTAACTTTAAAAATGAGCAGATAAGGGAAGTCAGTAGCGTTGCAGCCTCTTTGGGTGGAGACAAAGCAAAATTAGAGAATTTTGCTTAAAGTCCATTGGAGAGTGGTAAAGCTTAAGGGATTAACCTGGAAGCAAAATATATGTTATGGTATCTTGGTGAAGTTATAGGATATGATGTGTGATAGATGTGGAAATAAAGCACAGCAAAAAAATTCAAACACATAGTAAACAAAAAAAAGGATAGCCTAATTTCATAATGTTTAAGAAGTAAAATGTGTCTGTCCAGCTAAATGAACAATGTAAATCTAGTGTCTGAATGATAATCTTCAATTCAATTCAATTCAGTTTATTAATATAGCACCAATTCACAACACATGTCGTCTCAAGGCACTTCACAAAAGTCAGGTACATACATTCCAATTAGTCCTAACCATTGAACAGTGCAGTCAGGTTCTGTTATTTATTCAAATTGGATGAAAAGTTTTTCTATCTAAGGAAACCCAGCAGATTGCATCCAGTCAGTGACTTGCAGCTTTCACTCCTCCTGGATGAGCATGTAGAGACAGTGGACAGTCACTGGCGTTGACTTTGCAGCAATCCCTCATACTGAGCATGCATGTAGCGACAGTGGAGAGGAAAAACTCCCTTTTAACAAGAAGAAACCTCCAGCAGAACCAGGCCTTAGTGTGAGCAGCCATCTGCCACGACCGACTGGGGGTTAGAGAGAACAGAGCAGAGACACAAAGAGAACAAAGAAGCACTGATCCATGAGTACTTTCTATGGGAAGGAAAAGGTAAATGTTAATGGATGTAGCTCCTTTAGTCGTTTCATCTAGAAAGAAAGAACATATAAACTCTGAGCCAGTTTTCAAGGTTAGAGTCTGAAAGAGAGCATATATAATTAGTTACAGTAAGTCATCTTAAGGAGCCCATTTTAAAAAATACAATGTGACCATTGCTACACGAGGTAACAATGGAACAATTTGTATGAAAACTAGAGCTGTTCAATTATTTGCAAAGAACAGCCTGAAGACAACAAAGGGCAATCTGAGGCTGATCCCCTTCTCTGAGGAATGCAGGTAGCTTCCTTTGGCATTGAAATTGTCAGAATTGAATTTACATTTTTTGCTGCATTTTTAAATTCATAATACAAAGGTTAACATTATGGAATGTGCCAAAAGTCTGCTTCACATGGTGAGGTAAATAAACAGAACCCAGATAAATGAACTCTGTCTTTATCTTAATCTTATCTTATCTTATCTTAATCTTATCTTATCTTTATCTTAATCTTTATCTTATCTTAAGTTATTTCTTAATTAATCAGATTAACCCTATAACAAAACAAGCCTTTTAACATCCAGTAGTTTCAGTGTCTGGCTTTTATGTCTCTGATGTTGTTAGTGTTTGTTTGAATGTTTTATTTAATTAGTTACAATTTTCTGTCAACAACTGGATGCAATCAAGGGCTGGTTATTTGATTTCTACTGTAACTGTAGCATGAGCACTATTAATATAATAGAAAATCCACGTTGGATATAAAACTGGTTTGATTTGACCAAAAGCCTTCATGCTACTAATCACCTCAACTGTGGAACAGCTGAAACTTTGTGTTAGCACAGGTTGTTGCTTTGCCACAAGGGCCTGCTGTGTGAAGCAGCTTAACAACAAACTAATCAACAAGCACTTTACAGCTCCTTTGGGCTGATTAGTGAGTCTATTGTATCTGGCATGTCTTTGTTGCACTGGAACATCAGTTGCATTGAGTTTCCTTCAGATGAATGTAGAGGTCTCACTTACTGGCACAGATGATCAAAGTTCCACATATGGAAAACCACTTCATTCAAAACTAAAGAAATATTGTTTTTAATAAATTATTAATAAATATCCCACCAAATAAATAAATGTCCCCATAAAATAAAACAAAATAAATAGTTAAAAACTAAATGTTTTGCTCATTTGTAATGTATGTATTCATTTCAAGATGTATTTATGTATTTATTTACTTTGAATTTTATTTATGTATTTCTTTAATTATTTTTCATTTTCTAAAAGATTATTTATTTATTTATGTATTTCATAATGGTGTTTTATTTTGTGAAACTTTTATTTTGTAAAGCTACTTTATGTATTGCAGGGACTTTTATTTTTAAACTCTGTTTTTATTTGAGTCTCTTTTTATTGGATGTTATTATATTCAAATGAGGAGGCCGAGCGTTCTCTGTGGGCCAGGTTTGGTCAGAGGGCAGCGACCCGAGAGCCAGCGAACTGAAGTGGAATCAAACAGGAACTAGCTGCAAAATGTCGAAGAAGGAGCAGGAAAAAGTGAAGGCAACGGCGTGCTCTCACACGCTCCTTCTTCGATATTTTCCAACTAGTTACTGTTTGATTCCGCTGCAGTTCGCTGGCTCTCAGGTCGCTGCACTCTGACCAAACCTTCGCCTGGTTCTTGTAGCCCTAAATAGTTCCAAACATCTCAGCGCTGTTAGTGAGTTTCAGCAACTTCTGGGGGAACAGAATGCAAGAAAAACCCAACTATTTTCTGATTTCCCCCAGCGACCTTGAGAAATCAGTGACCAATAATGTGCACACATTACCTCAGTGACAATGCATTTTATCAAAGATTTTTATTAGGAGCAACAGGGAAATTTTAACACTGTTCTAAATTTTAGGGGGAAACAAGATTGTTTGCACATCATAGAATACATTTAGGCTACAGATCATATTTATGGATAAAAGTGTTTATAATGTTATGCATGTAAAGAAAACCAAACAGGAGTAATATTAACTATTTTAAAGCTCTTTCTGATGTTCTCTGCATGCTACCATGGGATTGCTATACCTTCCCTTCCTATACACCTAAAGATGCCCGTGGATAAGAGCTCTGCTCCAGCTTACCTTCAGATCTACATCCTTCAACAAAGCATGCAATATTACTGTTTCCAGGGTTTACTCCTATATTTCCAAACCACCCCATGTGTAGCAGATGTCATTCAGTCTGTTCTTTCTGCCTGGTATCACATGGAAAATGAGCTGAATGGCAGAGCTGATCTAAATTATTTAAAAGTTTTAAATGACTTGGAGGAAAAGATGAGGCTGTCGGCTGTAGATGCTTCGACTGATGACCTGGGATAAATTTTTATTTTCTGTAGAAGCTATTCCTTATTTCATTCATTGTTTTTCATGTGAACTTAGTACATGTATCTAAAACTCAGTTGATTGCTGATTAAAATTGTAATTCATTGATTAAAATGTTAATTTAAATGAAACAGTTTCTGCGTAAAACCATGTTTCGATGACAAAATAAGTGTGCAAAATCAATTTACCAAACATTTTATTATACAATACTAAGTAAAATGAAAACAAGCTTTAATAAAGAAGGAACTTTCACTACTCTATATACTGTTTACTCATTTATCTGCACCAATATATTGTATCTGATAACATTAGGACAATAAAGAAATGTGCTGAAGTCTTAATGAGGGTTCATCCATGGATAAATAACAGCATCTTCCTTTGACATCAACCACCACATCTACTAACCTCCCTAACAAAAAAAAACGCCCACCAAAACAATAGAGCAACAGTTCAGAAATAATCTGTGTCACAACTGCAAAAAACTGAAAAAGTGGTGAAATGTGTTGCTTTGAAGGAAATAATTAGAAGAAAAATACTTATTAAGATGTTGATGGTGATTGCCTTACCATGGTTGGCTGTGCTGCATTTGGATCCACCAATCAGTCTGACAAAGGGATCAGAATGTATGACCTACCGAAGACATTGAAAGAAGAAAATGATTGGCTCAGTCTGCAGTCTGTCTTGAAAAGCTGTTCAGCTGCATAAAGCAAAGGAATTCTGTCCCAACACCAGATTAGTTTCACCAGGCACTGAGATCAATCTAAGTTGGCCAGTTTCTTACGACAGTCACATCGGGAAGCCATCCGGTTTATCATGATAAATTACTTTCTGATCACTTTGAATTAAATTTTTCATGCTGACAGCCTCCCCATCACCCAGCCAACTCCAGCACTCTCCCTGAAAACAGAAAATGGACATGAATGCAATGGCAGCAGTGTAACAGTAACAGTTTAATAATAGTTTTTTTGTTACTGTTCTACAGTTATTTATTGATGTTGACATAGCATTGTTGATAATTCTTAATTTCTTGTTCTCTCTTGAAATAGAGATTATAATCTTAACTTGACAGCATGATTACAAATGCTAAATGAATGATATAAAATAAATGCAAATTAACAGCCCAGCAGTAATTTGCAGTTAACACAATTAATTAACAAAAACTGGCTACATGAAATATCAGTGTTGACTTATTTTGGTACGGAGCAGTTGCCTAATGCTTGACAATGCCAAAAAATGTTGTAATTTCATCAGCTTACTGGAGAAAATACTGAAACAGTAAGAATGGACTGTGTTCAATGCTGGAATTACTGGTGTTTGAAACTATCTGCAGATGCATGACCCACGTGACTTTTGGATTTTATGGGAATGTCGCCACTGGCCCACAGAGAAGCTCCGCCCCCTCATCTGAATATAAGAACATGAAATAAAAAGAGCCTGAAGTAAAAACAGAGTTAAAAAAAAAATGTCCCTGAAATATGTAAAGTAGCTTTACAAAATAAAAGTCCCACAAAATAAAAAAACATCATGAAATACGTAAATAAATGAATAAATCTTGAAGAAAATAAACAAATAATGAAGCAAATAAATATATAAATACATAAATAAATATTGAAAAATAGAAATAGACTAAATTAGCTAAAAAAATGTTTTTTAAATATTTATTTTGCTTTATTTCATGGTGACATTTATTTATTTATTTATTTGATGGAATAATTATTAAGAAATTATTAATAACAGTATTTATTTAATTTTGAATAAATTGGCTTTCCATACCACAGGCCCTGCAGTTGAGTGAATGTGGAAACTCTAAATAACACAGACAAATGAATAGGTGACAGAATACTGCAAAATGGTGTAGTGTAAAAGTGTTGTTGTTTAATATTAATTTAATTTGGCAAAACAGAAACCTAAACCCAGGCCTAGGGTGGATGGCGTTTTGCCAAGTACCTTAATTCATCAGCATTCGTCAGAAGCCCACGCTGCTTGTTCTGAAAGTTGCAGCTTAATCTTCCGCCACACCATGCTGGAGGCGACGTTTGTCACACTGAACAAGGACATGGAGCAGACAGAATGAAAGAGAGAGATGGAATGCAAGGGAGAGAGAGGAGACAGACCACCTACGAGGATGCTTGATGATGCATTGTATCTGTCTTTGTCACTGCTTCTGTGTGAGCGTCTTTGGACGTGTCTGTGTGTGAAATCCATTATGTTTGCTATGGACATTGTAAAGTAAGTTCTGCTGAACTCAGATAAAATGATGGTTTTGGATGCATGGCGCAGTAGGTGGTGTTTGTGTACGCTTTCTCATAATTGCTGGCTGTCTTTGTTTTATGTCTGCTTGTACAATTCTGTGTGTGTGTTGTGTGTGTGTGTGTGTGTGTGTGTGTGTGTGTGTGTGTGTGTGTGTGATGGATGCTGCAGTGTGTGGGTCATGGATTAAATGAAAGGTGTATGAAAGTTAAGTTGAGGTTGAAAGGCAATAGTTCTTGTTTCTTCCTTTATTGTGAACCTTTATCTTGTCAGTCTATCTCATGTGCTCTTCTCTTTGTTTCTCTTTTATATGATGATCACTTTTTCTCCCATTCAGTCTTTCATCACTTGGTTTCTCTCACACTGTACTATGGATGAATGACTGAGTCTTTTATTTATCTGTCTCTGAATATCAGTTTTGATTTATCTGAAGCTTCAATTTGAGTCCAACAGTTCTTTTTATTCTATCTAAAGCTGTGCTCACAATCTTACAATGTTCTACACTTAAAGGCTGTGTTCAGACAAACATAACCAGTTTTTGCCCGTGACAGAGATCCTTGTATGGGAGAACAGATCTGGTTGTTTTAGGTTGAATCTTATTTCCCATTATCAGGCTGTCGGACCAATGACTGACATGGCATTAAATAAAAGTAGTTAAATAATCAAATATTTGGTAAAGTAAGTATTTGTTTAGATGGAGTATCTTATCCATAAATACATTCAAATTAAAATGTATTCTTTAATTTTAAAAGAAACATGTGTGAAATTAGGTTAGTAATGGTTTGAAGATTTGGTGTTGAAGTGTTTATAGTTTCATTTTTTACTCATGCAACCTTTTCCATTTGCAATTTGTATATCCTGTTCTGTATAGGGTGTTGTCGGCCATTTAAAAATCTGAAATTGTTGAACCAACAGCAATCCTCAAAATAATTGCTTCCACCTTAGGACCAATAATACACCCTGATCAACTAAAACAGTGTGTCTGCCCACCCTGCTGCCATCACATCCTTCACTCACTAAAACAGAAACCTTCATGATCAGTAGCTGACCCTTTAACTCCTAGCTGTTAAGCTTAGTCTCCGCAGTTCAGACTCATTTGTTCAAAATATCCCACAGATGCTGGATTGCATTATGATTTGGACAAATAGGAGGCCAGGTCAGGTCAACCCCTTAAACGTGGGGTTTTGTTACTCTAACCATTTGTGGACTGGTGGCTCCAAAGCACACTGCCCTCTCTAACTGTCATTGATCCTCTCTTCCAACATGTTTATTTGGAGTTAATACAGAACAGAGCCATATCGACACCATCTGGAGTCCATGTAATATGGTCTGTAATGCAACAGTGTGTTGGAAATTAATTATGCATATGAAATGTGCATTATTTTATCATAAATTATGGCAGTTATTAATTACTAGTTACTTAATGGCTGGTTATTTATGAAATTAACAAGAAACAAATGAGGTACTAATAGCTAATACTAATAACTAACTAATTATTACCTGATTGTGAACTCACTATGCAGCGAACAGTCAATCTATGAATACACTTCTGACCACAGTCATATCACCTAATGGTTATATTATAGTATTAATAGTGTATTTATTTAAATACAGACCAAACATTAATGGGAAAAAAACATGAATTCTTTAATAAATAATTCAATAATACTTTTGGACATTAATAATGAACTGCAAATGATTCATGTCTGGGGTTCTGAAGTTATTGCAAAGCAAGAAAATAGCAAAAAAATATTATTTTCCTTCATCCCTTCTGGGTTTAAATATTACTACCAGTTTTTGAACCTTGTTATTACTACATACTGCAGCAGTAGCCACAACTAACATGAATGTTACTGTTGATAATCCCTGTATTCTGAATCAATAGTTGTTACTGAATCATCCCTTTATCAAGACCTGGCATTTAGGCAGCCTTTGTTCTCTAACTCTTTTTGATTAATCATCACCTAACAGTTGTCTTAACACAATGTGTGCAGTAATTTATTATTAATTAATGTTTAAATAAGATTTGGCCCATAATTTCTTCCTAAATAATTCCTTCATAACCAAGCTTTTTTCGTTTTTTTCTTGTTGACTTTAAGGAATTCTACACATCTCTAATATTAGAGCACACTAACTGTTGTCTACGGGGAATAAGACACTGACTGTTCTTGACATTCAAGGATCCCTTGCAAAATCATCCAGACTACAATAAAAACTACAATAAATTTAACTTGATAATGTAACAAATGTCAACAACAAAGAAAGAGCAGAAAAGGAGAAAAAAGAATGAAAGTTTGAAAGAATTTACTTTTTGCCTAATTTTTGAAGAAAGTTTGAGTGCTGCTCCTTGATTATTTGTTGACTTCAATGGTAATACATTATAATATTAAATCAGAAATCTCAGGCTGGCAGGAAGCATTTGGAGCCTATTTTATGCAACTGCACACACTCCCAGAGTTCCCAGACTTATACACTGGTATTAAGTTATTTGGCAAGATGTTTTGGCTATCGCTTTTTAATATTAACATGTACACATGCACACTTTTAATTTGCCGCTGTTGGCAAGCAGGTTTTCTTTTGGCTTTTTTTGGGAATCTATGTTTACACAAACACATGTCAGAGCACACATGCAGACACACAGTTGGCTTAATCCGACATGTGGGAACTTTGGCCGGACCAGGGATTTTCCTCTTCAAAGAGCAGACCACCCATAGCAGCGACAGAACTATGACGACCATGCTCCGCAAGATTTCCTGTGACGGCAGTTGGAGCCCACACACACACACACACACACACTTAGCTGGCTCCATGCATACAGATGGTCTCATGCACCTACTTTTGAAGACACACAAAGATTAGGCATGGACTCAAAATCTACAGGATCATAAACATGCCTGCAGGCTGCATATTGCAGCTGTAGAGCACAATACATAAACTAGCCACCAGGTAGAACTGGGTGCAGGATGTTAAAACACAGACAACACTTGATCTGGATAATGTTGGGTTGGCATGCAACAACAGGGCAGAGAATAAAGAAAGAAGGACTAAAAGATAACAAGGAGAATACAAAGAGATGAAGGGACAGAAAGAAAGGTTTTTCTTCAGTGTTTCCAGCCAACTACTATAAAACTAAACTGAATGATGGAGCCCAGTTAGCGCTAAGTAACATGACTAAAATTTAGACCTTCACAATAGCAACCAAGCTTCATGGACGTTGAGATAATCCCTGAGCATTCATTCCAGTGTATTTTGGAGCTCTACTACATTCCTTTGAGCTCATGTGATTTAAAGTCCTTTATAAACGAAAAAACTTACTCTGACGGAGTTAATAATTATCCTATTTTTTCATTATCCTTATTAATCTTATGCTGTGTTGCCTTAATGTTAGCTTCATAACATTAGCTAACTTGCATAGTTTAACTATTGAAGAAAAAATTTATTTTCTTCAATCTGCATCGAATTGTCATGAGTTTAAAACCATCTTTAAACTTGCATCCGAATAATAAACACAAGTAGCTCCTCACACTCCACCAGATGTTTATTTTATAAATCACAATGTGACACAATCATCATTGTATTAATTAGGGCAAAGCCAATAAGTGGAAATCCAGCACCTATTTATAAAAAAAAATAATTTTAAAGTGTTGGTTCCCTGGATTGAAGAACATTAGAAAAAATAACAGAAGGAGTCATGGCAAGCTTATTTGTATAGAACATTTTAGTATCAAGACAATTCAAAGTGTTTTACATGAATCAGACATAGGAAAAAAGAACGCATAGAAAAAAAGTGCATTGCAGTGGTATGATAAAGGCAGGTAGAGAAAATTGGACTACTCTGACGGTGTGCTTTCAGGAGTAGGACCCAAATGCAGACAGGCAGGAGCAAACAAATAGTAGAAATAGAAATAGTAGAAAATATTTGACATGGGTGACAGTGTGAATAGACAATGATCCAGCGAGGAATGAACAGCACAGAGGAGTAAATGAAGACACAGGTTAAAACAAAAACTAATGGGCAAGAAATAGGTGGACCAGATGAAGCTAATTACAGGCTGTGGCAGGACTGAACACAATATGAATGGGCTAAACAGAGAAGTAATAAAACAATCCATACAATCCATACAGACTAAAATTAATGATATTTCAGTTAACAGTTTAAATAGAACAAGCAAAGGCAACTGTAAGCAAATAGGGTTTTAACTTTGATTTAAAATAACTCAGATTTTCTGCATTTTTACCTGTCTTCTGGGAGCATAAGAGGAGGTTATGTTTTTCTCAGCTTTTTTATGGATGAAATTTTCATCTAACATCATGGGTATTAGGACAAGGAACAAATGATTAGATTTTGGTAGTGAAACAGAGCACCATCTGGATCCAGGATTTTTTGTAGGATTCTTTATCATTGCCAGACCATGGTGTGACAACTTAGAATTCCCATATGATTCGTCACCCTGTCAGCAGCTGACATACAGCGGCCAGAAGTCATCCAGAGTATAGCTGATCAGTAAAGAAAAAAGTTGTCATGATTCAATGACCCTATTGCCTTGGCAGTCTCTGCTCTATGAGTGCTTTTCTAGATTCAGCAGACAGGAGGGAAAGGTCCACTGAAAAACACATGGAAATTGAGACCTTCAACATTGTTCAACAAATGCTTAAAATCATCTTACTTTTTTTCTTCACAACATCCAGAGTTTATGTGTGTGAGATGTAGATTTTCATGAGTAGATGCTTTTCCATGTTTGTCAGTGTTTTCGCTGAGAAATCAGACACCATGCAATTGATAAAACTAAGTACTTCAAGGTTTGTCTTCATGCAAACATGTGTAATCTCATTCACGGTTCCACCACCCACTATTAGAATTTGTGGCCTGGTGGCTGGCACTTTCTGAATCCATTTAGGAGGAAATCGTTTAAAGGCCATATGTTTTCATACCTGTTACTGTTGTCTGAAGATGGGCTTTTCTTTGGGGAGTCAGACCCTTGTTGAAGTGGAGCGAGCCTGTTTTATAGTGAGATTCCATTGTTTAGAGTTGGTTTGCTTCTCTAAATTTGTTGTGAGAACAGTCCACTGTTGTTTGCTAATTTTTTCCGAGGTTAAAGAGTTTGTTTTCTGTAATGTCGTCCAGGCTTTTTCATCTAGATGTTAGGATTAGTGCAGCGTAGGACCCCGGAATGCAGACAAGCAGGCAGCATGAGGGTAGGTGAAAAAGATTTAATGAACAAAAAACAAAAACTCACTCACAGGAGGAGGCAGGAACCAAAACAATAAACAGGCAGGCAAGACAAGCATGGCATGATCCGAAAAAACAAGGTGACATGATCTGAAATGTTTCCGCGATGAGTAACTGAACAGGTGTGTATATATGGAGCATGAACCAGGTGGAGCAAGGAGACAGATTAGCTTGGTGCAGGTGAACCGAATAAAGTTAATTGACAAACAGAACACAACGTGACAGGAGCAAAACAGAACTTCATGGATACAAACTAATAGAAATCTAACTAGAAAAACATGAAACCAAAGCATAACCAGAAGCCCAATCCAAGAACAAAACTTAGCAAAACATGAATACAAAAACTAAAGCATGACCAGGAAAACAGAAGCATGATTCAAACCCCAACTAAAAATAAGACCAACAGCAACCCAAAAACACCCACAAATCATAACACTAGATGCAGGGTTCTTCCTGTTAGTCTTCGCAGATTTAAAGGAAGGGATTTATTGTTTGTGCCAAGACAGTTCCAGGTACTTTCAGGGTTGGTCGGTTTCTTCTCATTTACATCTGTTTCTTGGTGTTGGTTAGCTGTCTGTTGGTATTAAGAAGTGCTTATATCATTTATGGAAGTTTGGACCTTGGATTGATAAATATACATTTTCTCATAGAGGAAGAAATAAAGGACTATTCTATTCTAATCTTTATTTCAGCATAAATATTGATGTGGCCCATACACAGAATATTTTATAGTGTAGACAAGGATTAGGTCCACATAAAATATTTTTATCGATCTGGTTGGAATAGATGAATCAATATCCTTTCCTAATATGAACTGGGAGGCAGATTTATCAGTCAACTTTGAGCAAAACTTCTGGTCTTAGATATGTTTAAGGAATTAAAATGACCAGTAACCACAATTTGCAACTAATACAATATAAAATCCTTCATTAAGCTGAACGGATGATCAGTAGGGGTTTTCCACCGTCTAATACTTGCTTCCACTTCACAGGCAATATATCTGACAATTACATGCACACACTATGGTTATATACACCTGTTCAGAGGTTCTGGTGCCAGATATATGAAGACTTATCAAAATCTCTGACATATAATTTTTCACTTCCCCCTCAATTTGCTTGTTGGACAACTTAGATGAAAATTTTTATATATACTCATTGAATATTCTTATGGAGAAACCTTATATACACAAGCACGCTCACAATTTTGGATTCAGGGGTATACAGATATACTCTATATTGAGCTGCGGTTGTCACTAAACACATCTTGCATTCATTAGTACCGTGTAGTTTTCGGTGACATTGTTGTCATAAATTCAGAAATTCGTTCCTGCAGGTGTAGAATTAGTCTTCTAGTGTGTTATCTTGTATTCTGTTTATCCTTCTTTCTCTCCTCTATTCTTATCTCCTTTTTTCCCTTTTACCTTTTGCCCCACCTCTCTTCCGTTGTTCTTTATTTTTTTCGCTTTTGTTTCAGTCTCACAGTCCATTTCGTAAAAAAAAATCCCAGAGCAATTTCTAATAAAGTTTTTTACATCTATCAAGCAGGGCATTATAGCATAGCGTTAATGCTCCACTTGTGAGAGTAAATTTGTTTGGCTTCTTCTGGGCACTCAGACAATTCTGAGAGCTACTCTGCAGGCAGGACACGTTAACAAATAATAAAAAAAAGAAATGGTCACGACTAAGTGTTTCAGTGTCCACAGTAAACATCAGCAGTCTTCCAAACTAATTTAAATCCATCCTGCTGTCCATGGTACTGGACAGAAAATTTGATCTTGTTATTAATTTAGAAAAACAGATATTCAAAGAAGCTGCAGTAAAATAGTCTCAGAATAATACAATGTTGTCTTTATTAGATATTAATCAATACTGGTTTAAAGCAACTCAGTACTGCTGAGTAAAACATAAAGTATCTTAATGGTGGACAGCCGCCAACGGTCATGTTGTTTTACACACCAAGCATAATTAACACAGTCAAAGCATCCTTTAGATTAAAAAACTCACCACTGCTGTTCTACTGCAAAAGAACCGCTGTCACCTGTTGGTGTGCTGGATAAAATCACATCCAGAACATTCTTCATCACCAAGATCTCTGTTTGCTGCGTTTATCACACTTTTTATATTACAGGATTTACTGTCTGCAATCGTTAAACAGTAAGACAACTGAGCTAGTGAGAGCTAGTGATGTCAAATATTCCCCTTAACTTTGAGAAGGTGAAGCTAATTACAAATTTAATTGCAACCTTTACCATGGAAGATATGCAAATATGAAGAGTTTTTAGGAATCCGGGATTCTGCGATACAGAGTGGTCTTTGGATTAATGTCTCACCGGAAGGTAATTGAATGACCTCGTTTGGTCATCACCTGATCATCAGGAACCAACAGCCAAATAGTAGTCTACATAGGTCATTGTTCTTTAAGTACCAGCCTGGATGATGGTATAGAGTAATGAATAAAGAAGTGAATCTGAGCAACAACTTCTCCTTAAAACACACAGAATTAATTAACGTAATACCCTCAATTTACAGTTAAATACTTGAATCAATAAACAATCATTAAACTAGTAACTTTCAACTAAAACAACAACACATAAAGGCTATCAGCAAAAACTGATTTATTCTTAAGGCAGCAACATTACATTCAAGTGTGTGAATGTAAGTGTTTGTACATATCGGTGTGTGTGTGAGCCAAGCTATGCTGGCTGAGAGACAAGCTGGTGGACTAAATGGAAGGGCTAAATGTAACAAAAAAAAATTGCATCGCACTAAACAAAGGAGCTAAGGCTACTACTGTGTTCAGGCAACCAGAACAAAACGAACCCCCTCTAGCAAGCTCCCTGAGGTTGTGTAATACTGTTTGTGTGTTAAGAGATACAAAGGAGGAAAACACAGACAAAATCAGAACAAACTCAAAATGGTAGTACTCTGCAGCTCAGGTATTAAAATGACCAATGACCCAAACACAATAATGTAAAGCAAGAGTATATTATCATAATTCCAACACAGCTGGTGATCTCTGGACTAGGTGGTCCCATTTAGCAAAACTTTGGCAGTTTAAGCAACAACAACAACAACAAAAAACAAAGAACAACAGAAATCAACAATATCTATGTTGTGAAATTCTATACTAAGGTCTCTAATCTAACTCAAAGACTCCACTTGGGATTGCTGTTGCTAGCAATCGAATCCCGCGGTTGCTTAGACAACAAAATGAGGTAGACTGGCTAGAGCTGAATGGACCGGGACAACACTCCATCTGTGGTCCCAGGGCAGCTGTTCTCTGGGAGTAATAAGTAGCCATGCTTTGACAGGCAAAACCACAGAGTTTCCCTTTTGGAGATCTGGGTTCTGGTCTTCCTTCTGCTGGCAGTTATCAAGATCGCCAGCTCTACTACAAAATTAGCACTATGACATTTTAATTGACATTTGTAAAAAAAATCATCATTTAGAAATCAGACATTTAACTGATCAGGAGGATTGGGAAAATTTTACATATTTGTTTAAGTGTGAATTTTTTCTTAAAACCAAAGTTTTCCAGCAAATGTTTCTTTTGATGTTTTAGACAATAATGAATCAGGAAAATTCTTTATTGTGCATTGGCTCCATTTGCCTTCAGGGAAGTGCAACCCCTTGTTTATGGTTTTTTTTGTGTGTCTTTATGACAGCTAAACACAAACCCTTTCTCCAAACAAATGGCAGTTATGTATGAAGAGGCGTCGGCCTGGGCCCAAACTGCAGAGACGGGTTGCCTTTGACAGCTGCTTTCATCTCATTATTATTCCGCCTTCACACTCAAGGATTTCTGGGCTTCCCAAAGTGTTTCTTTTGCAGTCTCCTTCCTCCCTCTGTCCTTCCACTGGCACTGAGCTGTGATTGGCTGTTATGACAGACTTGTCGCCTGGCTGTCAGCTTCTTCTGAAGCTCAGTTTAATTACTCCTTTTCAATAACATGACATGTTCATGCACAGATGCATGCAAACTTGTGCACACATTGGAAAGTCAGTCACAAATAAGCCCGCTGACACACAAACTGGCGCGCTGAGCTGCACACTGTGCTGTGCTGGCAGTAATAATGGAAAAAGAATGGTGATTGAACTTTCTACCAGCCAAACTACCTCACACAGCAGACCCCCAGATGTTTGTCAATGTTGACTCTCTGTTTCTTGAGTCGAGCTTTGAAAACGTTATTTAAAATTGTGAAGGCCCAGACACCGCTGGGCTTGATGAGCTGAGATCAATGTTGCACCATGCTGTGCCAAGCTCTGAATAGCCAATTAAAACCATTGAAAAGGAGGAGAGGATGAAGGAATGAGGGTTTGATTAGAAGAGGATAATGAAAGAAGATGGGGTAAAGATCCAGCAGTGATTGCTGTAGCTTGTAAATGTTTAATATTCTGCATTATAAAAGTGACAGCGATGACCAGTTTTACTCTCCTTCCTTTTCCTTCCTCTAGAAAGAAATATTTCCAGAGAGATTTACATTCAGCTCTGCTTGCATTAACAAAAGGCAGCAGTGCACTGGGTTAAGACCGCATATGATTTAGGAAATCTAAGACAGATGTACAGATTTACTAGAAACAGCAAAGAAAACAAGAAGAAAGTATTGTCTCAGTGAATGCCAACCCATCTGAGAGGGGTTTTATATGGTCCTCAGTTTCTTCATCTTCTTCATCGCTTTCTTTTTTATTCATTTTTGTTTTCTCCTCCTCTCCTATGGTTCCTTTCTGTCCTTCCCTACTCTTGATACCCTTAATTTATCCATTTCATCTTGTCCCTTACCTCCTGTTTTTTCCTTACTTTCATTTGATTTATTTATTTATTTAGAATGTTTTTGTTTCTAAGCATATATTGAATTTTACATATATGTACCAAACCACTGTTCAAATCTTGAGTTACGTGTGTTTACGATCAAATCTATTCCTCTCATCTTCTTGTTGTATCCCTTTTCAGCCTTGCATTTGTGCCATCTTAATCTCTAGTTTTAACTATTTAAGAAAAATAGCCTTGAAATAAATATATTCTTTCAAGGCAACAGATGGAAGCAGTAATCCCTCCTTTCATTTGACCGCGACTGGATTATTGTAAGTCACTGTACCTCAGATTTAGCCAGTCCTCACGCGTTTACAGCTGGTTCAAAACGCTGCTACACGCCTTTTACCAGGAGCACATAAAAGGGAGCACATTACTCCAGTTCTGGCTTCCCTCCACTGGCTGCCTGTGTATTTTAGAGTCCACTTTAAAGTCCTTCTTTTTGCTTTTAAGATTTTATTTAAGCTTTTCCACTACGACACTCCTTCTCGGTCACTTCGGTCCACTGACCAGCTGCTTCTGGTCATTCCCAGTTCCAAGCGGAAGCTTAGAGGGGATAGGGCCTTCTCTATTGGGGCCGTAGGTTATGGAATGCTTTACCTTTGCATATTCAACAGGCCCCTTTACTGTTTTGTATTGAGTTTTTAGGTTATTTACATTGTTGTGTGTTTAGCTTTGTTATTTTGTTTGATGTTTTTTCTTATATTATTTATCCCTGATGTTCATCACTGTTTCAGCTGTGGCTGGTGTAAAAGTGCTTTATAAATAAAGTTGATGATGATGATAATGATCTCATTGGCCGTTCATTCCATTAATATTCCTCTCTTGCATGCCAGGTACCTTACCCTACGACATCAAAATTGTTATTGCCGGAAACCATGAATTGACCTTCGATCAGGAGTTTATGGCAGACCTCATCAAACAGGACTTCTACTACTTCCCCTCAGCCTCCAAGCTAAAGCCTGAGAATTATGAGAACGTCCAGTCGCTGCTCACCAACTGCATCTACCTGCAGGACTCCGAGGTCACCGTACGAGGCTTCAGGATCTATGGTTCTCCATGGTGAGTGACTGCAGCTCTATCCACGAGTGAACACCACAGCTACTGACTACTTCAGCAGCTCTAGTTCTGATCCCTGTTAGTAAATGTTTTCATGTGGCAAATGAAAGTAACTTTAGCTTTTAATAATAACCAATCAATGTAATTTTCAGTACATCCCCATTTTGCTTTTATGTGTGCATGTTGATGGCCATATGTTACATGCAACACTCAGAGGCAAATGTATAAAGCCACATATAGGTGCTAAATGTGTGCAAGTTGGAGCTTCCATGTCCTTTCAATTCTGAAAGGAGACATGGAAGCAGATCTGCACCCTTAATAAATCTAATGAGCAATCAGTGTCTTTCTGTGGTGATGCTGTTTTTTGGCCACATTTAACTGATGCATTAAGCATTTAGAGGAATGTATTTGTTTAAATTACAGCCAGAGAACAGAGCTTTTTGCATGAAATGAATGATTTTAAAATCATATTATTGCTTTTGAATGCAGAATACAAACCTTATGATTGTGTAATGTTACAACAGTTGGATTGACGTAGAAGTTAAAAAACAGAACTGAAATAAGAAGATTAGTCTGTTAGGTGCAACTCACATTTGGTGTATTGAGGAATCTCTCCCACTTGTCTGCTGTGCTGAGAATAAGGCGAAGGGTGGTGATATGGTGGGGGATATTTGGTTGGGGGAGCGAGTTCACAGCCAGCATCTCACGATAGAAACCAAAACCATTTTCTTCAATTAATAAGTAAAATTATGAGCATGTTCCTGCAGACAATTTTTTTCTTTTAATTCTGATTTAGTTACAAGTGTGTACATATATATGTGTAGATTACATGTAATAATTTAAATAATCTGGTTCATTTTAATGTCAGTAAATGCTTTTTTTCTCAAAAAACTGTCATTTACAACCTGATGCTTCACGTATTAATTGATTGAAAAACGGAATTCTCCTGTCAGATGTTGATCTTCTAGGAATGCCTCATCATATCAGAACATGGTGCTCTCTTTATAATTCAAATTATTATAAAGTTAAAGTTCTTTTGCTACTGTTTTGATTAGTTCTGCATCTGCTGTGTATGTGGCTCAAGAGAGAAAATCACAAAAACACAAAAATAAGTACACATTACTTCTATCTGCTAGACTTGATGGGCTTGCTTTCATCTGCATGTATTTAGCATAATCTGAGTCTAATGCTGAAATAAAGCAAATGGAAAGCAGATGCTTTGCAAATGTTTCCTTTTGTTCCCTAGAGGTTAGGATGGTCCGTGGCTTTATCTTGTAACTACTGGGTAGGTAAAGAGGACCACATTTGTTATCATCCAGAGTGTGTCCAACATCCCAATATGACCTCATGTATAGTCTGCTGAGGAATTCATCAAGTGCTGTTAATGCTGTCTAATGCATCTCTGAGGCATCCACTGTCTGCTGACATCCACATACTGTTTTGAGTGACTGTTTGAAATGCCTATAACACATTGCTTGACTTGTGATGGCACCACTTATGGCTATTATACCCGCTTACATACCAACAGCTGGTAGGCATGTGGACCAAATTACATCCAAATCGAAGCAGCTGGGAAGAGACCTTTTCTCTCAATAAGTGTAATTTTACCCATGTATAATAAACAGATTCATTTCAAACTGGGAAATGTCTTCGGTTAAAGAAGGTAAATAAAAAACAATTCCAAAAACTACAATAGCCATAGAAATATAATTGTGCGTAATGAAAACAGCAGAAGTTGTTATTAGTGAAGACACCATGATTTAAAGATCGTTAATAAAACATTAAAGCTGCAGTAGGGATTTGTAAGAAAATCCCTCCCCCTTGCTCTCTGCTCTGCTACAGCCCTCCCTCCACAGCTCCTCCCTCACAGCGGAGGCTGCCGTGAACCCACAGCTTAGTAAGCAGGACCACCGATGATGGCGGACAGGGGCGTTTTTAGGGTCTCAAAACATTGGGGGCTTTAGCCCAAATCCAAAATATTTAGATTTCAATAAGACAATTTATAGGTAATTTAAAATTAAAATAATATAGGACATATTGTACCAGTTCTCTGTCTCGGCTGCTTTTAGACTGAATGTAAATTATTGTGAATCGAACAAAAACAGTTTTGCAATAATTTTACTTTTTATTTTTGTTAGAAGCTTTAAAGAAAGGGCAAAAACAGAGTTTAGGCCTGATCAAAACCATTTTGCTGAAGCAAATAATGACACCCTTTTGAGGATTTTTAAAAAAAACTTAATCTTTTGAATTTTTTGCTGAAAAAGTTTTTCTTTAAATCAGAGATGTTTACTATGGGCCAGATAAAAATGTGCCTTTTTGTCATCTACATAAAATTTTAACTTTTGAAACGTTTTTTTTTTTTTTCGTTTATCAAAATGTTTCCACTCCTGAGGCTCCATTGTCTTTAATTTTTATATTTCAAAAAACCCCGGAAAGTGGAATAAAAGGTTCATTTTCCTAAATCTTATTTTAAATGTTAAAATCCTTAAAAAACCATTTATATTATTATGCCAAGAGCTTTCGAAAAACACTTTATTAAAATGGTTCCTTCTTTTATTAATCTGTTCCCCTTTTACCGCCATTCCTTTTCAGCCCCTTCCATTCCACTTCTGAAAAAATTTGCCAAAAAATAATACATGAAACATTTTTCAACCCAGTCTTTTTTTCTGCATGTGAGACATTAGTGCAGTTCTTTCTATTAAACACTTTGAAAGGAAAGGGTGTAAATTTGGGTGTTTAAAATATAGCATAGAGCCTCATTTTCCTGGACCTTATTAGTACTAATTTAACAGTTATTAAAACTGTATACATGTAGTATGTATGTCTCACCTTTCAGTAAAAATGTATCCTTGTTTTTAATTTTTTTAGTTCCATATTAAATATTTCATGTGTAACTCAGAAAAATAAAATAGTTAAACCCTAATCAATGGTCCACCTGTGATTAATTGCTATGATTATTTCTTAATTTTCCTGCATCTTTTAAAGCTTGAGCTGTTTTTTAGAATCAGCACAGGAGAAAAAAGAAAAAAAAGGGCGGGGGGGCTTACTTTTGTACTTTCTACTTTTTTTTTCTTACTGGAACCAGGAGATATTTTTCCCGGTTTATTGAGCAACCCCCGGGTTCTTGCTACATGTAGAACTAGACTAAAACCGACTGGCTGCAGCAATGAGATGTAATGTGTTGATCTGAAGGACCCCTTTTAATGTGTTCAGCTACGTTAGGATTAAATGCTTTTTTTTTTTTTTTAACTGAAGTAAAGGGCAATATTTTCACATTATGATGCAAATCCCGCTAGATCCTCACAGAGAAGGTTGCTGCTGTTTTTCTGTCACTGCCCACATAATTTAACTTCACCTGTAGCTCAGGTGAAAAAATGTTCCTTTTTTTTTCATCATGACCCTGATGATGCTCCATTAGAGTGAACCTCCACCTCACCTTTTTGCTGTGTGAATCAGTGATTGATTGGGTTAAAATTACAAATTTTTCCCATTCTGAGTCAGCATTCAGGTTTTACCGCTATCTTTGTTTGGGTTATACCGCTCGGCGTCCACCTGTTCCTGAACACACACACGCACCAGGCTCCTACTCTCTGGTTGGCTCCGAGGTTGCTCTGAAATGAGCCCTGTTTGAGGCGCTCAGTGTAACTTTTCTGGTTATGAAGAAGGTCGACCCGGAGTAAACTGCAATTCTGGACTTCTCCAGAATGGAGTCCGTCTCTGCCTGGGCACGTAGTTGTGCATTCGTGGTGAGTGCTCAAAAGGGTATTTTTTGTTTCTCCTTTTAACTCATCATCAGGTTAGGTGGAGTGGGAGGTGATTATATGGAACAATAGAAAAAATCTGATTGTTTTTAAATAAAAATGTGAAGTCCAATACCATTTTGTGGCTGCATCTTTTTAATACTTCTAAATTTCTTCTATCAAGAAGTCCGGGGCTATTCAGAAAACATCCGGGACTTCCACCCCAGGTCTAACGGTTCGCCTGATGGCGGATAAACAGTTATGGCACATTCACTGGTAGGGACGAAACATCAACGATATGCTTTACATTGACTATGGCCTGCCCATACTTTGACAACGAATTTGGTCTTCAAATCATTAGCGCAGCGCCATTAGCACAGCTGCAGCACACAAGCAATTTTGTGGCTTGAATGACAGTACATGCTGTGTGGGGGAGGGGTGAGCATGACTGACACTGCTAAGACATTCCTCCTGGCTCTGATTGGTTGTTGACCGGGAGCAGTGTATTTCTGCAAATGGCAGTAGGACCACTGGGAGGAGACAGATGAGCTTGCTTGTTTCACAGATTATCTATTTCATATTCTACTGTCAAGACAAAGTGACAGTTTAACAAATATGTAAAAATTATATTTTTACATATTTGTTTAGTTACCTACTGCAGCTGTAAGGCAAAAAGATGAATAAGAACAATTAACAATATGTCTTTTAGAATTTTCCCTAATATTCAGACATGAAATGACATTTAAATCACTTCTTGTGTTGGATTGTAACTTCCTTTGTGTAGAACAGAAATGCAGTGAAACAGACTGATTGTACATATTGCACATATTCTTTTATTACGTAGGACTGAGGCTTTAAGAGTACACAGGTGGAAGGGACCCCACATTCACTAAGGAACAAAAAGGGAATTTTAAACATGGTTGTGGCCAATAATTTAGCTAGGCTAACAGAAGTTTATAGCCATGTTATCAGTGGTCACACAGTGTTATGCAACATTTAGCAGGTCTTTAGCAGCACCTTCCTGAAACCTTAAAAGCAAACAAACCTACTCTTCTTTGCAGAATTGTTTTAATTTGGTCATGTTGGAGTGTTTTACAAGCATGAACAACCTGTTTAAGATCCCCCACAGTTGATTTAAGATTTTAACTAGACCACTCCAAAACATTTTTCTTATTTTTTGAACCATTCAACAGAGGTCTTGCTGGTGTGTTTTGGATGATTGTCCTGCTGCATAACCCAAGTGTGCTTGAACTTAAAGTCATAAACTGATGATCGGACATTCTCCTCCAAGATTTTGTGGTAGTGAGTTGAATTCATGGTTCATCAATTCATGGTTAAGTCAAGTTGTCCAGGTCCCGAAGCAGTATTTGAATTCATAGGTCTGGCAGAAATGTGGTAAATAAATTAATTTATATTTCCATCTTGATACGTTGGTTTGGATCATCATCATTATAGCAAGAAGAAAACTAGGAGAAACATGGTTAGAAATGCCGCAGCAGTAGTGTTTGTAAGACTTGAATGCTTTTCTACATCCTGTGTACACCTTCTCTTCAAGCAGAAAAGAAAATCTTGCTCAAATGTTATAGGTTTTGAAAATTAATGTATAAACTAAGGACACACGGTGGCTCTATATAAATAAACTGAATTGAATTTGCTTGTTCATTGATGGTCGCAGTTGGTAGCACTGTTGCCTTGCAGCAAGAAAGTCCTGGGTTTGACTCCTGACCGGGGGTCTTTCTGCATGGAGTTTGCATGTTCTCCCCGTGCATGCGTGGGTTCTCACTGGGTACTCCGGCTTCCTCCCACAGTCCAAAGACATGCCTGTTAGGTTAATTGGTCACTCTAAATTGCCCTTAGGTGTATGAATGAGTGTGTGCATGGTTGTTTGTGTGTTGCCCTGCGATGGACTGGCGACCTGTCCAGGGTGTACCCTGCCTCTCGCCCATAGACTGCTGGAGATAGGCACCAGCTCCCCCGCGACCCACTATGGAATAAGCGGTAGAAAATGACTCACTGACTGACTGTATAAACTATTAAAAGAAAATATTTAGGTCAAATGAACAATGTTTGAAAACAATGTTTGCTTTAAATATTTAATTTATTTAATGTATACAGAAGTGTTTCATTTTGCACAGGTTCTGGGGTGTTCTGCAAATTGAGTGAAGAGTTTTAACAAAGAAGGGCTTGTTTTTACCATTGGCTTGCTTGTATTTGGCTTTTTCCTCTGACCTGCTGTTTTTCTGCTACATCAGCAACATGAATGTATGTGTTTATTCCTTGATCTTTGTGTGTGTGTTTGTGTGTGACTGATACAGGATAACTGGTTTGCTGTAATAGCAGGTTTCCCAAAGTGCCTGCTTGAGCTGCTGTAGCAAGCTGGCCAGTCTGAGCAGAAAGCTGGGAGCCAGAGTGAGAGGATAGAAAGGTGAAGGGGAATGTGAACGAATTACAGAGGGCAGGACACAGGAAAGATGCAGGGAAGCCAGAGCTGGTTCCAAACATGGAAGATCTTCTGTACACCAGCTGGCCCTGGTTGCTGACTGTGATGAGCCTGTGAAGTGTGAAGTGTGTGTGTGTGTGTGATAGCTGTGGGGTGTGGTCTAGCAGCACAGAGGGGCTCCAGCTGGAAGCTCAGTCAGCCCCCCTTCCTAGCACTGCCCACCCCTGTCTTTTCTTCCATGTTCTTTTCACCACCCCAAACAACTCTGTTCAGCTGATGGGCCCCATATGTTGTTGGAACCTCTCAAGTCACATTTTGTACATACTTGTTTTCTCCCAAACTGGTACTGCTTTATGGTCAGTAGATTGTCAGCACTACCATCTCCCCTTCCTATATGCTACAACAACCACCTCCACCTGCCTGATTATCTGTTCAATCATTCCTGTGTGGGGGAGTCTTCCCATTTATGTACACACCAAATAAATGTAAAAGTTAATCTGTATACCTGTCAATGAAAAACAAGACTTCTACAAGGCCTCAGGAACAATGGATACATGAGACCATTTTAAAAACCATGGCAAGAATGTTAAGCTTACTACATTGGAAATCAGCATTCACTTGAGTCAGAATATGCATGATGCACAAATCAAATACAACATGTGTTTAAGCTTTCAAAGCATATTTCTCTCATATGATATTATTCAATGTAACTGAGAGATAACAGGTAATTCACCACAGATGGGGTCATTAGAAAATATCAACGAGTGTGTAAGGGAGCAAAAAGCAATGAAAGGAAACTTAGGGATGAAAACATGAGACGAATAAAGGAAGTCATGATTTTTACAAAACCAGTTGAATACAAAATTTTCAATATCAGAACAAACTAAACATATTGCAGGTAACATTCTAATTCTGGCTGTAGTAGACAAGAAAAGGAGATTTTCACTCAGCCTCTTTAGCGTTAATAAAAACTGTCTACATTTCTCTTATCTTTATTCATGCTTTCAATGTCTTCTTCATTATCTAACTTACCAAAAAGTCATCTGTGTCTCCACAAACCCATTCTATACCCAGGTAATATATAAACACATGCACATGCTTGCACACTTTATAATCAGACAAAGAGCTCAAATTTGTTTCACGTTCCTTTTCCAGTCTAGTCATCGTTTTCTTGATATGATCAGTGTGCATTTTATTTAAGGAGCTCCAAAGTGAAAGAAAATCAGCATCATCATAGCCTCCTATGCTGCAAATATGATGCTACATAAGAACCCTCAGACAGAAATAGCTGATGAATGTATGCAGCCCTGAATCACTGCCATCTGATTTCATTTGAGAAGTTCTTTCAGAGGAAGATGATCTTCTGACATCTCTATTAGCATCATTTCACAAGTATTTATTCAGACTGCCTTTTATCCCACCTTATAGATGAACAAAGCAGTACATGAGGTTACCTGGAGGAGTTGTCCATTGGTTCCGCTAATTATGGTTGCAGCCTTCACTTTCACTATATGTCCATGTTCTCTGAAACTAGAGGTATGGTCAGTTCAAGAGACACAAATACAGCTTGCTATAATTGATAGAGTTGAGTATGACTTGGATTCAGGAGTAAGTTTTCCGTTTGTAACTAAATGCAGAACAATGGGTTCTTGTTAACATGATAAAGTAGATTAAATATTTTTTTAATTCTAATCTTTTTACGTTTAACTTTTCTTTAACTTAGTTGTTATAAACGTAATTGAATTGGAATCTGTCTGTATAAATGGATTGAACTGAGTTTTTTTGTAAAGTGCCTTGAGATAACGTGTGTTGTGAATTGGCGCTATATAAATAAACTGAATTGAATTTGCTGGTTCATTAATGGTCGCAGTTGGTAGCACTGTTGCCTTGTAGCAAGAATGTCCTGGGTTTGACTCCTGGCCGGGGGTCTTTCTGCATGGAGTTTGCATGTTCTCCCTGTGCATGCGTGGGTTCTCTCTGGGTACTCCGGCTTCCTCTCACGGTCCAAAAAAATGACTGTTAGGTTAACTGGTCTGTCTAATTGGCCCTTAGGTATGAATGGGTGTGTGTGTGGTTGTTTGTACTGTGTGTCTTTGTGTTGCCATGCGATGGTATCATGTAGTGACCTGGCCACTATCCTGCAAGAAGAATGGCTTAAAATCCCTCTGACCACTGTGCAGGACTTGTATATGTTATTCCCAAGACAAATTGACGCTGTATTGGCCGCAAAAGGAGGCCCTACACCATACTAATAAATTATTGTGGTCTAAAACCAGGTGTTTCAGTTTCATTGTCCAACCCCTGTATATATATATTCTGGTCAAAAGACGACCATGTCAAGACCATCTTGTCTGAATAATTAAGCCGTAAATCTAAAGTCATATCATGGGCACCAGCTCCCTTCGACCCTGTATGGAAGAGGGGGTATAGAAAAATGGATGTACAGATGGATGGTGAAGCTTCCATCTATCCCTCCAGCTTCCCTTCAGTGGCTCCCTGTTAAATCCAGAATATAATTTAAAATTCTCCTCCTCACATATAAAGCCCTTAGTGATTTAGCTCCATCAAACATCAGAGATCTGATCGTTCCATATATTCCTAACAGAGCACTTCGTTGTCAGACTGCAGGTTTACTGGTGGTTCCTAGAGTCTCTAGAAGTAGAATGGGAGGCAGATCCTTTAGTTATCAGGCTCCTCTCCTGTGGAACCAGCTCCCAGTTTTAGTCCGCGAGGCGGACACCCTGTCTACTTTTAAGGCTAGGCTTAAAACTTTCCTTTTTGATAAAGCTTATAGTTAGAGTGGCTTAGGTTATCCTGAGCTATCTCTGTAGTTATGCTGCTATAGGCTTAGGCTGCTGGAGGACATAATGACCATTTTCAATCTCTCTGCTACATTCTCATACTGCTCTCCAATTTTGAGTTATTTGATGTTATTTCAGCTTTTAACTCTATGTCCTCTTTCCATTTTTTCTCTTTCTAGAAGCTACATCTGACCTCGCTCTGTGTTTAGCTGTGGCACCTTCCTGCAGGGGGACATCAGCCAAGCTGTTGCTGCCAACAACTTAATGCTCACCTTATACAGATGATCCACTTGAACCTGTCTTTCAGTGTTTAACTGTCTCTCCTAGACATAGCTACTGGCTGAGCTTGTACTGTGACTAACTGTATGTTCTCTCTCTCATACTCTAGACTTGAAAACTGGCTCAGAGTTCATCTGCTGAGTTGTCTTTCTCTCCTAGGTGAAGCCACTAAAAGAGCCATAACCATTAATGTTTCACTTTTCTTTCCCATAGAAAGTACTCCTAGATCAGTGCTTCTGTGTCCTTTTTGTGTATCTGCTCTGTTCTCTGTTCTTCCTGTTAAAAGGGAGTTTTTCCTCTCCACTGTTGTTACATGCATGATCAGTATGAGGGGTTGCTGCAAAGTCAATGCTAGCCACTGTCGCTACATGCTCATCCAGGAGGAGTGAATGCTGCAAGTCACTGACTCAATGCAATCTGCTGGGATTCCTTAGACAGAAATACTTTTTAAACAATCTAAATAATAAATAACAAACTGAGTTTGACTGATCTGTTTGATAGCTGGGATCAGTTTTACTTGGAATCTGTATGATTCAATTGAATTGACTTTGTAATGTGTTGTGAATTTGGTGTTATATAAATAAAATAAATTGAAGTGAATTGAATAAGGAAGTTTGGGCATTGTGTAAAATGCAAATAAATGATTTGAGAATCCTGTTCTACTTATATGCAATTAAATTCACTACAAAGACCAGATATTTAGTGTTTAAACTGATAAACGTTATTGTTTTTTTGTCAAATATTGACTCATTTTGAATTTGATCCTTGCAACATGTTCCAAAAAAGCTGGGACAGAGGTTTGCCACTGTGTTGCATCACCTTTCCTTTTAACAACACTCAAGAAACGCTTGGGAACTGAGGACACTAATTGTTGAAGCTTTGTAAGTGGTGTTCTACACCTGTCAGCCCATCTCAGATGAACTTGGGCCCAGAGAAGCTGAGGCGTTTCTGTGTGTTGTTGATATATGGCTTTGGCTTTGTATGGTAGTGTTTTAACTTTTAGTTGTAGCAACGATCTCTGTTAACTGACAATGGTTTTCTGAAGTGTTCCTGAGCCCAGGTGGTAATATCTGTTATATTATGATGTTGGTTGATAATGCAGTGCCTACTGAGGAGTCGAAGGTCAGGGGCATTCAATGCTTGTTTTCAGCCTTGCTGCTTATGTGCAGAGATTTCTGTGAACAACTGAGCCCTTCAGCGATGCTCCGTTTATATCCAATCACAACACTCACCTGTTTCCAATTAACCTGTTTACCTGAGGAATGTTCCAAACTAGTGTTGTTTGAGCATTCCTAAACTTTCCCAGTCTTTTGCTGCCCCTGTCCCAGCTTTTTTGGAATGTGTTGCAAGCATTAAATTCAAAATAAATGAATATTTGCAAAAATACAATAAAGTTTATCTGTTTGAACATAATAAACAAATAACGCAAAACCACCGTTGTGGTGAAGAGAGAGCTGAGCCGAAAAGCGAAGCTCTCAATTTACTGGTCGGTCTACGTTCCTACCCTCATCAATGGCCATGAACTTTGGGTCATGACCGAAAGAACGAGATCCCGGATACAAGCGGCTGAAATGAACTTCCTCCGTAGGGTTGCCGGGCACTCCCTTAGAGATAAGGTGAGGAGCTCGGCCATCCAGGAAGGGCTCGGAGTAGAGCCGCTGCTCCTCCACATCGAGAGGAGCCAGATGAGGTGGCTCGAGTATCTATACCAGATGCCTCCTGGACGTCTCCCACAGGAGGTGTTTCAGGCACGTCCCACCGGGAGGAGGCCCAGGGGACGGCCCAGGACACGCTGGAGGGACTATGTCTCTCGGCTGGCCTGGGAACGCCTTGGGCTCCCCCCGGAGGAGCTGGAGGAGAGGGAAGTCTGGGTGTCTCTGCTGAGTCTGCTGCACCCGCGACCCAATCCCGGACGAAGCGGAAGACAATGTAGACGTTGAAGTGTATTCAGTTGCATTTAGGTTGAACAGTATTTGTAGATCACTGTATTATGTTTTTATTTATGTTTTACACATAGTCCCAACGTCATTGGAATTGGGCTTGTGTTAATACAAATATAACAAGCAACCTGGTCACCTTTTCACTTATGCTTACAATGCCTCACAGAGGTATTAATACCACTTGAACATTTTCCATGTTTTGTAATCTAATTCAACAATCACAAATCTCAGTGTTCTTTATTGGGATTTTATCTAATACAGCAACACAAAGATAGCGCAGCTCTTGCAGTGGCAGCAGATCTGTAGTGTTTCTGTGCATTTTTAAATTAACTCTGCATATAAATGTGCTTATGTATAACTGAATTCAGATCCATTTAGTTTATTTTTTTGTGGCACTAGAGGCTTTTATTTTTCAACAGTAGGTAGACAGGAAAGAGGGCAAAGAGAGGGGAAGACATTCGGCAAAGGTCGCCGGGTCCGGGACTCGAACCCGCACATTGAGGACTACAGCCTCTGCACGTGGTCGCACGCTTAAGCCCTACACCACCAGCGCCACACCTAGTTTACTTTCTTAATTGCACTTTACAAAAAAAAAGTTAATTGCATTCAAATTTCATCCAGTTTATCAAACAACATGGTGAAATTCAGTTCAGTAATACTCAAATTGGTAAAAAGGTTTTCTAACTAAAGAGACCCAGCAGACTACATCGATTCACTGACTTGGATGAGCATGTGGTAACAGTGGACAATCGCTTGCATTGTGTCATTGACTTTGCAGTAGTCGCTCATAGTGCGCATGCATGTAGTGATAGTAGAAAGGAAAACTCTTTAAACAGGTGTGAGGCTGGTTCTGCCACGACCAACCAGTTTGAGAGAACAGAGCAGAGACGCAAAAAGAACACAGAAGCACTGATCCAGGAGTACTTTCTATGGGAAAGAAAAGTGAAACATTAATGGTTATAGCTCCTTTAGTGGCTTCATCTCGGAGAGAAAGACAACTCCGCAGATAAACTCTGAGCCAGTTTTCAAGTCTAGAGTATGAAAGAGAGCAAATACAGCTAGTCATAGTTGAAGCTCAGCTAGCAGCTATGTCTAGGAGAGACAGGGTTAAACACTGAAAGACAGGGCCAAGTGGATCATCTGTATAAGGTGAGCCACGGCTAAACACAGATCCAGGTCAGATGTAGCTTCTAGAAAGAGGAAAAAACAGAGAGAGAACATAGAGTTAATAGGTGAAATAACAGCAAACAACGCAAAATTGGAAAGTCGTATGAATAAGTCATTATGATGTACAAGTTCTTTTGCTACTGAATCATGACACTTCACACCAATAAGATTTAGCTAACATGATAATGAATCTGATTTTCCAGTTACCAAAAAAATGATCTTGATATTGTAAGAGAATATTAATTCCCTCTGGTGTAAGAGAATTTTATTGATTTCTCAAAACCATAAAACATAGTTTTTACACATTCACACTTCTATTTTCATACTAAGCTGAAATACTAATATTTGAATGTATTTTATGAAATCTAAACTACAACTCCCAAATGTCTCCATGTTTTCTCTGAAGTGGCATTATTCTTTCTCTGACTGGTGATGAATCTCAGATGTTTGCTCTTCAGTAGCTCAGAATTACATCCAACTCATAATTTAGCAACTTAGATTCTCAGAAACATGGCTAGTCCTTAGCAAATGACATCTGAGTCATTAATAATAATGAGCTACATGGCAGAGACATACAGCTTCACACATTCATGGGTTCTCTCTTCGGTGAGACCAGACACAGAAATGAGTATGCATGTCTCATTCTGTGCGATTATTTCATTAGCAGCCATAAGAAGAAAAAAATCACTTTCTTTGCAAAAAGGAATTTTCTTTCCTATCAGAAATTATATAAATATTAAAAGAATATATTGCAATTTCCCCATCAAGACCAACTTCTAAAACATTGTTTCAGTAGAAACAGAGAACTTAAGAGAAAATTTGGTCAAGAAATTGATTCATTTACTTTTTATGATCAAATGATAATTTACTTGGCTTTTTAAATCTAAGCACATAAACAGAAAAAGACATAAATATTTTCTGGTGTCCTTATAATACACGACAGTGACTTGATGTGTATTACTGTTTGTTCCGAAAGATCAAGTTTTTGATCTTACACGTCTGCGAGAAAAACTGTGATTTTGCATTATTTATCAGCCTCTCCAGTAGTGGATTTTGAAACCAAGTGTGCTTTATTTTAGATTAACGGAAGAGTTTGAATTAACCAAATAATAAAAATAAATGTTCTATATATTGTTTGCACAGAGATTAAATTATGGTTTAATTTGCCAAGTTGTGTTTTTATTTGCTGCTCATAAAACAACACAAAGAGTCTTTCTGACCAACTATGTAATTTCAGCCAAACAGGGACTTCATTCCAAAACAGCTTCACTACCTATCAGTTTAGATTTGGGCATCAGATAAGGAAATCAGATAAGCATTGATGACTTTGCAAACCAACTTGTAGATGGGGGGGATTTGTAATGTGAAGGGGCTTGGGTGTGCTGTTATTACTAGTTAATATCTTAACTGTGCTAAATAATTATCTTATCATCGGCACATTGATTTAAAAGACAAATTAGAGTTTGTGTGCTAACAACTGTTCAGTTCAGGGCCAAAATGAAACTGAACTGCTGCTAGTTGCAAAACATGACATGACATAAATGGAAAGGTAAGATATTCACCCATACAGCTATTTTCTGTACCCGCTTCTTCCACTCTGGGTCGCTGGGGAGCTTCTCTTCAGCAGTCTACAGGTGAGAGGCAGGGTACACTCTGGACAGCTCCCGTTCACATGCAATTTAGAGAAACCAATTAACCTAACAGTCAAATTTTGGACTGTGGGAGAAAGCCGGAGTAGCCCAGAGAGAACCTACTCATGCATTGGGAGAACATGCAAATTCCTTGCAGAAAGACCCCTGGCCGGGAGTCGATCCCAGGTCCGTCTTGCTGCAAGGCAACAATGCTGCCAACTGTGCCACTGTGCAGGCCAAAAGGTAAGACAGTATAATATAAAGTGGTGTTCACCTAGACTGCTAGAGTTGTGTTGTTTGTTGTCTTACGCTGTATTACTTTTGTAGCATATAGTTACTGTGGCCAGATAAAACACATTTCAGTTGCTGTTCGTATTTCCCATGAAAAGATCATTGATAAGTAACATAACCACATTTATTATGCATTTACTCAGCCTTTATGTAGATGCAAATAATGTTGATTCAATAATAGGGTTATTAAAATAATCAAGAAATCAACATAACTGGGACCAAAAAATAAATAATTTTGAACATACTCATTTGCATCAAAACCAAAACAAACTGAAACATTTCCATCTCCCTAAGTTGACACACAACTTCACAAAGCACACAGATAAAATTTAAATTGAATGGCATTGTTTACCACTGTCTTTAATTTATTAGATAACGTGTCACCCACTCTGCATGCTTAACAAATTACAAATAAATACACAGAAATCTGAAAACCCATGTAAATACCCTCACCACAAAATAAAAATCCTGTTAATAAGTGACTTGATATTAATAATAAATTCACAATCAAAATCAGACATCAAATTTAAATGATGTTGATGTTTAACAGAGAAATTTTAAAAGCTTATTAACACCTTTATTTCCAACAGTGAAGGAGCAAAGATGCCGGACAGCATATCCTAAGATTATCTGTTTAGATATTCGCAAATAACTGATAGCCCCATTATGGTAATTTTGGTGTAAGTTCCCCTGTCGAAATGGGTCCACATTAACTCCGCACCATGCAACAGCTCCATCATATCAGGTATGAAAAGGTGAAGCTGCACGACAACCAGCTCATTCTTTTTTTAGTAGAAAAGGAATAAGTGGCTAATGTACCTAAACATAAAATGGATAAACATTAACAAATGTTTACTCAGACTGAAGCTGAAAGTTACAGCAAAAACTGGTCAGAACTTTTAGCAGCCAAACTTGCTGACTCCTGTTCAACACTGAAGATGATGCAAAATGTTCAGAAACTGAACAGATGTGTTGCTGAAAACCTTTTGAATGGACCAGATCCTTGAGTGCAGTGTAAAAAATGTAATTTTTTATGGAACAGATCTTTATTCATACTGAAAAAAGTTGCTTTCCCAATTAGGTGTATATATGAATCCTAGTTGCACCTTTCCAGATGTTATAACTTCTAGGTCAGGGGATCTCAAACTTCATGTTCAATGGTCCAAATTGGACCATCAAAAGTCAGGGAGAACTAGGGATGAGTGAATCCCATTAATTAAATCTGCTTACAATTTAAAAACAAAACAAATGACACTTTAGGCCTGAAACAGTTTAGCTGTGACTAATCCACAATAATTGCTGGCAGTAAAATTCAATAACTTCTCTAACAGTTTAAGAAATGTGAACCTAAACGTGACCAAAACAAACATACCTGTCAGTTATTTCAAGTATTTTGTTATAAAATAGTAGCACGTTTCATATGACAGTTTAGAAAAGGTAAGTTTTGAAAAAATCTAAAATCTTAGGATATGAACTTAAATTTCAGACTTATAGTATAAAATGAAAGGTGTCATTTAGTTTACAGTTTTCATATAGAGGAAAGCAACACTTTTTAATAATTTTATTTTCTAAATTGGATTTGAATTACTACTTATTACTTTTGTTCTAATTTAGGACAATGTCAAAACCATTATGATGTGATTAGTTTTATTTTTCTGATCTGTATTAAAAAGTACCCTGCACCTTTAAAATGTGTTATCAGAATGCTATCAGGTTTTTTGTATATTTCGTAGTAATTCAATACAACCCCTCTTATACAAACATGACAGCAGTGGCAACGTTTTTAAGAAGAATCTGGAGTTGTTTTAGTATAGCAAGAGTTTAAGCCCCTTGATGCTAAGAATCTTATCTACTGCAGGTAAGATATTGACAAGTCATAACCTCACAACAAAATACGACTTTAAAAAAAACTCTCCATCTAATGTCAATGCTAATGATAAGCTAAGTTGTGGTGGTCAGTGGTCAGTGCTTTGTGTAAGAAAAATGTTTCCACACATCTTAATAGTCTGCTAAACATTTAGTATTTGGTTTCAAACACATATCAAGAAATGCTTCATTTAAAAGCTAACTAGACTGACTAAAGTGAGTATGTTAACTAGTCTTAGCTCAAAATTAGACCAAGTCTTAAAAAGCTTATTTTAAGTATCCTTCTATTTCATTTTCATTATGAGGCAAATTGTTGTCTCTGATACATAATCGGAAGTTCATTGGTTCCTAGTACTAATGTTCCTGTTTAGAAACCATTTGTCAAAGACTGATATGGCATTTATGCATCTATGGATGCAGAATAGAGCTCAACTGCATTTCAATGGTAAAGGGAAATGATACTGACATGTTTATGTTGTGTCAACAACTAGCGCTGGGGTTCCCAAAGGTCATGAGACACCAAGTGGAGGGTTGTGAGAGGATATTAAGAATCATTGTGATGTGACCCCTGTGGTGTATGGAGAGGCAAAAGGGACAAAATTTAAGAAATCTTTAAAGAAATGTACCATGAAAGGAATAAATGTCCTATTAAATAATTTATTTGCATCATTTCTTTATTTAACACGTTAAAAAATTAAATATATCATTAAAGCATGAATTAATTAGTTGAAATGAAATTAATTAATTATACGTATTTTTGGGGGGTTGCCAGTCTCTGGTTCTATTAGTTTGGTGGTCACAGGCTGAAGTGTATGGGAACCCCTGAGATAGTGTATTAAACCAGAGTAGATGCATTTAAGATGTTTTGTGGGGTCAAGATATTGGTCTAACATGTTTACCTTTTAATTATATTCCAGGATTTTAGAAGCATATTCAAAGACAAAAACAATTCTCAGTCAACTGACTTAGAAGAGAGGACAGGCAAAGGTGCCAATACATGTTCATAGTCACATTAACAAAAAAGATACGAGTGACTGGAGAGGCAATGCTGGAGATTCTGTTTTCCTTTTTTAATGAAAACAGCTCAAATGTACCGTTCTCCACTGCTACAAGTGAAATAAAAAAGATGGAGAAGCAAAAGACTCCTTAATTAGACTGTTTAATTATTGAGGATCCCTTCTATAGTGCCCCAATTAAAAAGCTCATCAAAAACTAGAGATGAAGAGAGACTATTTTTCTTCCTTGTTCCTCCTCCTGTCTTGTCCCCTCCTCCACCTTGTCCATTTCTTATTCCTCTGCTCTTTTATTTTACATGAATGGACTACCTGCATTCCGTTTGATGAGCAGGAAATTGAGGGGATTCTTGCCCACTTTAATTAACTTGGTTGTTTTCATGCATATGGTAAAAGTGAGGGTGGGTAATGGTGGCATGAAAGCTTTTCCTCTAGTGATAATCACTCTAACGATGGAAGTGGAGGCATCAACATACAACTGTTTCTCTCGCCTGTGCTTTTAGACTCTACTTTTTTTTCATTCTCTATAACAAAACGATCCCAGAAAAATTAGTGATTGATTAAAATAAGTAGGAAAAAAATTATTCCATTCATTTATCTTGAAGATTGAAATTTCGATGTCAGAATGACGTCATGCACAACATTCATTCGATTTAACGAGCTTAATACATTTGTACGATTAGAATTTGTTCTTACTTTCATTCTACAATTTTTTTTATTTTTTATCCTGTGGTGTGTACATTTTACCAGTGTTTCCAATGAGAGCCAGCTTTAATTACAAAAGTACCTCCGCAGTTTCCATGGTAACTGTGTGGTCTCTAAGTCCACCTCTGCTTTTCTGGAGACTGTTGGTATTTTTAATAATATAAAAAAATTGATTGATTAATTAGTAAGTTAGGAAATGTGTACATAAACTTTTTTGCCATTGTCACTATCTTTTATATGTGATGTGCAGCAGCCATATTGGATTTTGTGGTGTGGGTTGCCAGGAAACCTCCAGCTTCTGGGAACATGAGTCATTTCTCACAATGTCTTCTTGTCTAGTCATGTACTCGCCTACTTGTGAAATGTTGGGCCAAGTACTGTTCCAATCCTAAGTCTGCATCAAAGTGCCCAGATGTGTTCTTGCTCTGCCCATTTTATTGATGATGCATCTGTATGCCCTTCTGCAGACTTGGGTAAGCTAGTTATCCCACAATGCATTTTGCCACCAGCAGTGTTAAATGGAGAAGGTGTGTATAATTTTTATACCACTACTAATTTGTCACAAAAAAGTGGTTTTAAGACGTTTTTGTGCAAGAAAGTTGACAACAAAACGTCATCTGTGCTGTCAGTTAATCAAGAATGAGCTTCCTCTGAAATGTGCTCTGGAGTATTCGAAGCAGCAGAGCTCCCCTGACAGGCCATGGTAGGTGCAGGCTCAGTGGGCAGTTGGAGCATGTTTTTCCCACTAACCGCAGCCTGATCTCGACAAGTCACTATGTCATTTTCTGCTCCCTGCTATCTTTTGTGGCGGCTGAAAGTAGATATAAAGCGTTTAGTATTTGTGGTGAATATCTGCAAGTACCAAAATGTAAAATTAATGTTTTTTCTTGACATTTCAAGTTATTGTATTGTTTTTATAAAGTATGTCCCCACACCAGTTAATTTTATTTGACTTCCTAGCAATTTTTTGCCATGTAAAATTAAACTGACAACAATATTTTTAATACAGTGCTTCACTTTAATTATCATACAGAGAGCTTTAAATTTTCCTTGTACATAAAAATACACATTTCCCTAAACCTGGCTTTTCATGTAAACTCAATTTAGTGGTGTCTGAACTCTTTATTTTTTTGTGTTTTTCATGGTTTCATGCAGAAAGCTCTGCAGGAGGAGAAAAATTAAATAATTCAAATAATTCTTTACAAATGATTATTTTCAAACTATAGAAATAATGGAAGAAGTTGATCAAATGTATTACTGAAGCTGGTTATCATTTTTTATTATTTGTCAAGTGAGACAAAAAATAACTTACAAGCAAAACATCTTTCGATAGCAGTAAAGATTTTGACTTAAGGGAACAATGATGCTTAAACCCCCATTATCTACTTAGTAAAGCTTTTTTATGATCAGGTTATGATTTTTTTTATTATTAATCATTATTTTAAAAGGTATCAACTTAATACTGAGAGTTATTTCTAATAATTATGTATATTTGATATTTGTCAAATACTTTTTTTTTTCTAAATTTTACTATAGCTATCGTTCTTGAGTAAAACACGACCATTTATTGAAACTCAAGAAAAGATCTTAGCTGAGCGATGACATCATTAACTTTCATTCAATTTCAGAACTACTTTTCTTGTGTTCTCAGTAAGAACATATTTTCAACCGTACCTATCAAGTACGTATTTCTCAAACACACAAGAACATACTTGTGTTCTAGGGTATTGAGAAAACGCCATGTGAAACTCTCACTTCTCATCTAGAACTAATGGGAATGTGTTGCATGCATGTAAGAATGCATGCAACACAGTGTTTGTGTTCAGATTATGTAATATTTTGTTAGTTTCTTATGCAAAAAGTAAAGCCTGTATGTTAACTGGATGTAGCAATGACTAAGTCCTACTGCTTGTCTCATTTATGACAGGAACCCGATTAAACTGGGTGTGTTGGTATTCCAGATCAGATTTTCAGTAACACAGTAGGGCATCCAGTGCATTGTGTATATGACTTGAATACACAAGCATACTTTGGTCCAGGCAAGACTCCAGCATATTCTAGTTGATTTGACCTCTTTAACATGGGAGACAACACTGATCAGCAACCTTCAACAACACAAATGAGATCACCATATACCTTTGTAGGACATATCTCAAACACTTTTAAAATAACAGAAGGATAGACTTTGTTTCCGAATTAATTTCATGGTGAAAAATGTTGACTTTTTTCAGCTGGCTCTGCTGCCTTCTGCTGTTGATTCTATTGAAAGGACAGGAAAGTATGAGAGTTCATACGGGCCTCTTCCTGACGGGCCTCTTCCTGACACATGGTGACTCGAGTTTGAAGCTCTGGCTCAAGTCACACTTAAGTCATGAACATAAACGCTTGAGACTTGACTTTGACTTGTTACCTAAAGTTTGAGACTTGACTTGGACTTGCCCCTGAAAGACTTGACCTGACTTGGAAAAATGTATTTGTTAACATGTCTGGTAACCTCCACACGCCATACCTCACGAGGTATTTTCTACTTTGGCCCATCCACCTGTGGCATCATCTCTTAATTTCTCTGCCTTACAATTTCAAACCTTTAAAAAGGAGACTTCGATGCCGATGAACATCAATGATAAAAAAATTATCTTTATTTTGCTCTGTTTTTCAGTTCCTCTTCCATGTCATGTTTATCTAGTGGTGCCAGTTTGACGGCCTGTTGCTGGATAAACAGCTATGGAAAGTGGATAGAGCGGAAAGGAGGAGATTTTACTGTGTCGTATCCCTGGAGGGATTTCTCTTTAAATTACCTGTTAAATGGCCTCAAGGGGCTGGGCTTTAACATACGTGGGTGTGCATGTCAGCATTTGGTGTGCTTTTGTGTTATGGCCCGCTATGGGGCATTTTCCTCCATTTCACACATGACTTCGCTCCCCAAGGCATGTGGCTCTGTTGATAGGGGAAAGAAAAGAATAACAATGATTCTGTCCTTATGTTCCTTCCTGCTGCTATATATGTACAACACACACTCTTTTCCTGTCTCACACATTAGCATGCACTGACATTCATTAACCGTGTAACCACCTAGACCCCAAAGTAACCATAATGCGGTTTTTCTCTAAACTGAAAACGTGATCATCAACAGATGGTTATTTAGAGTGTTTGACCGCAAACCTAAAGAAGCAAGATGCCATGGAAACCGTCTTGTATTCTGTACATGCAGTTCATTTTATTTAGCACATGTGTGTTGTGACACAAAGCTTACTAGCTTAGGTTGACACTTTTGCATATTACTTAGATTTTGTCTTGGCAGGTTTTTATATTAAAGTCAGTATTAACGACTAATAATCTTGCCTCTCCAGATGGAGTTGTTTGGGTAAATAGATGCTGCCCCTTTCAGCCCATTTTATACTATTGTAGTTTGGCGCATCTGTGACCAAGACAGCAAGTCTTTGTGATGTATCAAGAGCCACGGTATCCAGGGTAATGTCAGCATACCACCAAGAATGACGAACCAGATCCAACAGGATTAACTGTGGACGCAAGAGGAAGCTGTCTGAAAGGGGTGTTCGGCTGCTAAAAATAAAACCACGGCTGCCCAAATCATCTTCAGAATTAAATGTGCACCTCAACTCTCCTGTTTCCACCAGAACTGTCCGTCGGGAGCTCCACAGGGTCAATATACACGGCCGGGCTGCTATAGCCAAACCTTTGGTCACTCATGCCAATGCCAAACGTCGGTTTCAATGGTGCAAGGAGCGCAAATCTTGGGCTGTGGACAATGTAAAACATGTATTGTTCTCTGATGAGTCCACCTTTACTGTTTTCCCCACATCCGGGAGAGTTACGGTGTGGAGAAGCCCCAAAGAAGCGTACCACCCAGACTGTTGCATGCCCAGAGTGAAGCATGGGGGTGGATCAGTGATGGTTTGGGCTGCCATATTATGACATTCCCTTGGCCCAATACTTGTGCTAGATGGGCGCGTCACTGCCAAGGACTACCGAACCATTCTTGAGGACCACGTGCATCCAATGGTTCAAACATTGTATCCTGAAGGCGGTGCCGTGTATCAGTTTTCTGATATAGTTCACAGCTCAACAGGTGCAGGCAGGGAAAACCAGCCAGGACCAGGTGCGGTCACAGATTCCATGAGAAGGATGACCATGCCAGGAAACACAGAGGGTGGCTAACGTACACAAGGAACCATTGGGGAACAAAGAAAACAAACGGTCTTAAATACAGAACTGAACAGCAGGAGAAAACAATGACACACAAGACCAGACAATCAGGGGTAATCACAGAACAGGTGTGGGCTTGGGGTGCAGGGAAACAAAGGACTAGACCAGGTAAATAAACAAAAACACAAACTCAAGAACTCAGACATAGGCTGGCATGACAAATGGGGCATGGCCTAATGAAACCTAATGAAGTTATTAGGTGTCTTTCAACAGCATCAGTCTATGTTGAGTTTACTCATAATCAGCAATCTTAAATTAATTTAAACTGAAATAGAGCACCTACAATAAGCAGCTTGGAGATAACAGCAGATTACACCAAACTAAATATGGCAGTGTTCAAATATCCATGGACCATGGATCAGTGGTACCATTCCTCCTTAGTCTATCTTTTAACAACTAGCCTGAGCTGTGAATAGACCAAACTGCAGTGAGAAAAGAACCATAACATCCCGCCGGTCCAATTCAGTTTCAGTTCAGTTTATTTATATAGCGCCAATTCACAACAAATGTCGTCTCAAGGCACTTCACAAAAGTCATGTACATACATTCCAATTAATCGTAATCATTGAACAGTGCAGCCAGATTCTGTTAATTATTCAAATTGGATAAAACGTTTTTCTATCTAAGGAAACCCAGCAGATTGCATCCAGTCAGTGACTTGCAGCTTTCACTCCTCCCGGATGAACATGTAGAGACAGTGGACAGTCACTGGCGTTGACTTTGCAGCAATCCCTCATACTGAGCATGCATGTAGCGACAGTGGAGAGGAAAAACTCCCTTTTAACAGGAAGAAACCTCCAGCAGAACCAGGCTCAGTGTGAGCGGTCATCTGCCACGACCGACTGGGGGTTAGAGAAAACAGAGCAGAGACACAAAGAGAACAAAGAAGCACTGATCCAGGAGTACTTTCTATGGGAAGGAAAAGTAAATGTTAATGGATGTAGCTCCTTTAGTCGTTTCATCTAGAAAGAAGAACAGATAAACTCTGAGCCAGTTTTCAAGTTTAGAGTCTGAAGAGAGCACATAGAGTTAGTTACAGTAAAAGCTCAGTCAGTAGCCATGTCTAGGAGAGAGAAAGGGTTAAACACTGAAAGACAGGGCCAAGTGGATCATCGGTAGAGGGTGAGCATTAAGTTGTTGCCAGCAGAAGCTTGGAGGATTCCCCTCTCCAGAAAGGTGTTACAGGTAGACACAGAGTCAGGCCAGGTGTAGCTTCTAGGAAGAGAAAAGAGAGAGAACAAAGTTAAAAGCTGAAATAACAGCAAATAATACAAAATTGAAGAGTAGTGTGAGAAAGTAGCGAAGAGGGTGAAAGTGGTCATTATGTCCTCCAGCAGCCTAAGCCTATAGCAGCATAACTACAGAGATAGCTCAAGATAACCTAAGCCACTCTAACTATAAGCTTTATCAAAAAGGAAAGTTTTAAACTTAGCCTTAAAAGTAGACAGTTTGTCCATCTAGAGCCCACTGATGGGCATTGCTATACTAAAAACCACAACGATTGGGATACCTCTCTCTGTCAGATTGACCATAACCATTGGAAAAGAGAGGGGGTCATACAGGTAGCAGAAATGGAGGGTGTGTTTGCACCTCAACCATAACTGAGCCGGTTTAGGCTAAATCTGACTCCCCCTTACTCCATCCAACAAGGGGAGAAGAAGACGGAGCTAAAATAAGGAAGATAGCTCAGGATAACCTAAGCCACTCTAACTATAAGCTTTATCAAAAAGGAAAGTTTTAATCCTAGCCTTAAAAGTAGACAGGGTGTCCGCCTCACGGACTAAAACTGGGAGCTGGTTCCACAGGAGAGGAGCCTGATAACTAAAAATTCTGCCTCCCATTCTACTTCTAGAGACTCTAGGAACCAACAGTAAACCTGCAGTCCGAGAACGAAGTGCTCTCTTAGGAACGTATGGAACAATCAGATTTCTGATGTATGATGGAGCTAAATCATTAAGGGCTTTATATGTGAGGAGGAGAATTTTAAATTCTATTCTGGATTTAACAGGGAGCCAATGAAGGGAAGCTAAAGTAGGGGAAATATGATCTCTCTTTTTAATTTTCATCAGAACTCTTGCTGCAGCATTTTGAATCAGCTGAAGGCTTTTGGCCTTTTTGCCTTGAAGTAACAAATGCATGGACTAGTTTTTCAGCATCAATCCTGGACAGGATATTTCTAATTTTGGCAATGTTCCGGAGATGAAAGAAGGAAATCCTAGAAACCTGTTTAATATGGGATTTAAATGAAATGTCCTGGTCAAAAATAACACCAAGGTTTTTTACTTTATTATCGGAGGTCAATTAATGCCATCCAGGTTAAGTGATTGACTAAGCAGTTTCTTTTTTAAAGACTCCGGTCCAAAGACGACAACTTCTGTCTTGTCTGAATTTAGAAGCAGAAAATTTAAAGTCATCCAAGTTTTTATGTCTTCAAGACATGCTTGTAGTCTATCTAACTAGTTGGGCTCATCAGGATTTATGGATAAGTAAAGCTGAGTGTCATCAGCGTAACAGTGAAAATTTATTCTATGCTGCCTGATAATTTTACCTATTGGAAGCATATATATAGTAAAGAGAATTGGCCCAAGTACTGAACCCTGTGGTACTCCACAATTAACCCTGGAGTTTAAAGATGATTTATCATTTATATGAACAAACTGGAATCTGTCAGACAAATAAGATTTAATCCAGCCTAGCGCTGTTCCCCTGATCCCTACAGCATATTCCAGCCTATCTAAGAGAATATTATGATCGACTGTATCAAATGCAGCACTGAGATCTAACAGAACCAGTACAGACACAAGTTCATTATCTGAGGCAATAAGAATATCATTAGTGACTTTCAGCAGAGCTGTTTCAGTGCTATGATGAGCTCTGAAACCTGACTGAAATTCTTCAGACAGGTCATTGCTGTGTAAATGCTCACACATTTGATTAGCAACTATTTTCTCAAGGATTTTAGATAAGAATGGAAGATTGGATATAGGTCTGTAATTTTTCAAGTCATCTCGATCAAGCGAAGGTTTCTTAAGCAAAGGTTTAATTACAGCTACCTTAAAAGGTAAAGATAGATTAAAGATAGATTAATCATATCTAAAATGGGGTTGGTAATCAGAGGGAACACTTCCTTAAATAATTTGGTTGGGATTGGGTCTAACATACAAGTTGAAGGTTTAGATGAAGCTAATATTTCTGATAACTCAGGAAGCTCCACAGGATCAAAGCAGTCTAAGCACAGATCAGGTTCTACAGTTACTTCCAATGTTGTCTCACTTGTTGAGGATGAAGTAATGTCAAAGATTTTCTTCTTAATAGAATCAATTTTATTTTGGAAGAATCCCATAAAGTCATGACTGCTGAGAGCTAAGGGAATGGATGTCTCAACAGAGCAATGACTCTGTGTAAGTTTAGCAACTGTACTAAAGAGAAACCTAGGATTATTCTTGTTCTCTTCTATTAAGGATGAGAAATAAGCTGTTCTAGCTTGGTGAAGTTCTTTTTATACAAACAGTAGGCTATTTTTCCAGATTAAGTAGGAATCCTCTAGGTGTGTAGAGCGCCATTTTCGCTCCAATTTTCTAACATTGTACTTTAAAGTACGCAGCTCTGAATTAAACCAGGGAGCCTGCCTCCTATGAATAATTACCTTCTTTTTCAAGGGGGCTGCATTGTCTAATGAACCACGCAATGATGAAGTAACACTCTGAACAAGAGAATCAATTTGTGAAGGGAAAGAAACAAAATTATTGCCCTCCACTTTTTCTGTGATAATGAGGAAATTAAAAGTGTAACAGATTCTTTAAAGGTTGTTACAGCATTGTCTGATAATGATCTACTATAATGAAATTTTCTTTCAGGTGTGGAGTACTCTGTTAAATTAAACTCAAAGGTTATTCTCTTTGTGTCTCTGCTCTGTTCTCTCTAACCCCCAGTCGGTCGTGGCAGATGGCTGCTCACACTGAGCCTGGTTCTGCTGGAGGTTTCTTCCTGTTAAAAGGGAGTTTTTCCTCTCCACTGTCGCTACATGCATGCTCAGTATGAGGGATTGCTGCAAAGTCAACGCCAGTGACTGTCCACTGTCTCTACATGTTCATCCGGAAGGAGTGAATGCTGCAAGTCACTGACTGGATGCAATCTGCTGGGTTTCCTTTCCTTAGATAGAAAAACTTTTTATCCAATTTGAATAAATAACAGAATCTGGCTGCACTGTTCAATGATTAAGATTAATTGGAATGTATGTACATGACTTTTGTGAAGTGCCTTGAGACATGTGTTGTGAATTGGCGCTATATAAATAAACTGAATTGAATTTAATTGAATTATTAAGAAATGGTCAGACAGCACAGGGTTGTGAGAAAATATTGTTATGTCTTTACACTCAATGCCATATGTCAGCACAAGGTCCAGAGAATGAAGACAAACGTGGGTAGGTTTGTTAATGTTTTGAGTAAAGCGAATTGAGTCTAAGATACCATTAAAGGCTATATTTAAGCTATCACTTTCAGTGTCAACATGAATGTTAAAATCCCCAACTATAATAACTTTATCTGTATTTAACACTAAATCAGATAAAAGGTCTGAAAACTGATCTAAAAATTGAGACTAAGGGCCCGGTGGACGGTACAAAACAACAAACAGAAGTGGTTTTAGTGCTTTGCAATTTGGATGAGGAAAACTGAGGATTAAATATTCAAAAGAGTTGTAGCTATTGATTGGTCTGGGACTAATCAATAAATCGGACTGAAAGATGGTTGCTACTCCTCCTCCTCGCCCAGTATTTCGAGGAATTTAAAGAATTAGTAGGAGTTGACTCATTTATAGTAACATAATCCTCTTGCTGCAGCCAGGTTTCTGTGAAGCAAAATAAATGAATCTGATTGTCACAAATCTATTTTTTTAATCTATTCAATTTTGGCCGTGGGCGAGACACTGTCTTAATAGGGTAATGGGTGGGTAGCAGTACAGAAGCTGCAGAGAGGAGTATTAAACTACGACCCTGCTTCCTGGTCTGAACCCTGGGTTGTCAGAGGTTTGGAGAACTAATAGATTCGGCCAGATTCCTAGAAAGAAGAGCTGCTCTATCCAAAGTGGGATGGATGCCGTCTCTCCGGATCAGACCAGGTTTTCCCCAAAATGTTCGCCAGTTATCAATGTAGCCCACATTGTTTTCTGGACACCACCTAGACAGCCAGCGGTTGAATGACAGCATGCGGCTAAACATGTCATCACTGGTCAGATTGGGGAGGGGACCAGAGAAAATTACGGAGTCCGACATTGTTTTGGCAAACTTACACACCGAAGCAACACTAAACACTTTAGTGACCTCCGATTGACGTAACCGGGTGTCATTACCGCCAGCGTGAATAACAATCTTACTGTATTTATGCTTATCCTTAGCCAGCAGTTTCAGGTATTATTTGATGTCGCCCGTTCTGGCCCCTGGCAGAAATTTGACTATGGTCGCTGGTGTCTCTAGTGCCACGTTTCTGACTATGGAGCTGCCAATTACCAGAGTTGGCTTCTCAGCGGGTGTGTCGCTGAGCGGGGAAAATCTATTAGAAACGCAGACGGGTTGGTGGTGACCTGTGGGCTGAGATCTAGGACTATGCTTCCTACGTACCATCACCCAGCCGGCCTGAGGCCGCGGCTGCGCGGGCTCTGCTGGAGGACTGCTACGGGGAGCTACCCTCTGTGGCTTCGCGCTAGCTAAGGGGCCTTGGCTATCTGCTGGTTTTTCAACAGCGCGAAGCCGGGGCCTCCAAATCCGACACCCTCGCCTCCAAAGCTCAAAAAATGCTACATTTATGACACGTACCATTATCACTAAAGGAGGCAGAGGAGTAACTGAACATCTGACACAGAGAGAGGAGGAGACTCAGCGAGAGAAACAGCAGAACGGGTACCCATGGTGGAGCTAAAGCTAACGCTAAGCTAGCGACCCCTTACCACTACTAGAAAAAAACGTGTAAAACACGGAGAGTCCCCAGACGTTAAATACAGCAACAGAAAGTATGTGTTTTAAAGTGCTTATGTATTATAACAAGTTAGAGATATCACAGTAGAGAGAAATCAGATCAAACGAGAGAGCCTTCACACACCAAACAATCCACCGAGTGCATACAGGAAGTGACGAATACGCCTTACCACGCCTCCAGTCCTGAGTTACAGTCTTGTGATAACCTCTCTATAGCAATCAGGTCCATGGACTCTGAGCATTACCACTGCACCATTGCTTTGTCTTCTCAAAGCATTTTAAGACTGTTGTTAAAGAATGTTGTTTATATGGACATTTTCAGCAATTTCATTTGGTACCTTTAGTGAACTAAGCCCCCCATTTTTGATTGGAGGGTTTCAACATATAATTGCTAGAGCCTTTACTAGGTTCTAAGATTAGTTTTATCTACTCCCAAGTTTACAGAATGACACAGCAAATACTGCCTCATTTCATTATTTATTTAACAAAGATAAAGAATTATAAAAAAAAGCTTACATACATGTACAATCCTGGCTTTTATAGGGCTTGATTTCTATTGCTAATGAGAATGAAAAAACACAAACAGCTAAGATCTTAACCTGGAGGTGGCATAAATGCAGTATCATATAAACCTGCATAGCTTAAAGAGTGAGATTAGAAGTCTATCTTGCAAATATGAATGACTTTTAGTTCTTGTGCCTAATGAATATATTATTTTAAATTCAGAAAAGTGTTTATTTTTAAAGTTTTCTATTCAAAAAATTAGTTAGTTAAAGGGGACCTATTATGTAAAATTCACTTTTTGATCGTTTTTTCTAATGCTTCCAGAAACAGTCCAAACGAAAAAAAAAAAAAAACATTCAGCCGTATTCTAGCAACTGAAGCGGAGCTCCACCCACTCAATTTATTTTTTGAGGGCAATTTTCCAGTCACATGCCGAAGACAGTGCTAATTTGCGCGAATTACTTCACCACGGACTGCTTTGAGATCTCACATCAGTACACGTTGGAATTTGCAGAAAGACTTAGTCTCTACTGTTCGTGGCAAATCTGAAGATGACAGAAATGTAAGTACCTATTGTTGGGTCCTAAGGGCAGAACATGATCTAGTGTGAGCAGCGCGGACACCGCACTCAATGTCCGCGGCTTCATAGTCGAGCGTACCAATTTCCTATATTTCAGGTGACAAATTCCTACATTTCCCACACTTTCTTCCATGGCATCATTGGACATGGAGGTTTAAGTAATTCGCAATATAGCTTTGGAAAAACTAAAAGAAAAGAAGGTGGTGTTAAAGACCATTAAACCAGATTACCGATGAAGAAGAGAAATACACCCCTCAGTGTGAGGCAGAGATTGGCCGTTGTGTTGTGGGTACTAGCGCCAGGCTGCTCGGAGCAGTGTGTTACATATAAAACAGGTCGATGTGGAGACTTTTTCCCGCCGAGCAGTTTATTGTGTGGCACCGCGTACGCGGGCGTAAAAATTGAGCTTTGTGCAAGCATGTCCAGCCAACATCCGCTTTGAGTCCACGCCCACAGAGTCAAGTACGCACGGCTATGGCCAGAAACAGCTAATTTGCATAAATGTGACAGAACTCTAAAACAGGTCATTCTGAAAGGAGCTCAAAAAAGTGGAAACTGAGAAGGTGAAATCTCATTATCTGAGAATAATTTTGCATGAAAAATGTAATTAACATGTTTGTTTATTGCCCATAGACCTATCCCAAATGTTTAAAAGGATGTATAATAGGTCACCTTTAAGTTCTACTCCTCTCAGCTGTCATAGAAGTGGTCGCTTGGCAGGAATGAGAATGAGCGACCACAGGTGATCACTATTCATTTTCACAGAATCCCCCAACGGTCCAAATTATCAGTGTTTGTAACACAGACATACTGTACATTGAGGAATTTCGTACAACTGGATTTAGAAACATAGTAAAAAAGTGATTGAAAAATTATAATGAAAAAACTATTAAAAGTTTCTTGTCATTTCTGCTCAGATCCACTTTAAAGCCATCTATCCTCTCAGGAAGCTAGAGATGGTTGAGTTTGTGTCTTATTGAAGCATGATAAGAGAAAACAACAAACTACTACAAATCATCTGCTCTTATGAAATACTTGACATTTGGTTGATGTTTTGTTTCCTTTTGGATGACACATTTATCATTTCACCAACTTCTTTCCTTTCTTTGTCTCTTTCTTTTTTTCTTCGGCGTAAACAAACCCAGAAGAAGCTCAACAACAGCACATGGGCAAATGGAGCAACAGTAGCAGGCTGTTACAAGATAATGTAACAAGATTATGTTGTAACACTAAAGCCTGTTGGACCACATGTTAGGAGTAAACTAAAAACCATTTAACTTAGTGTAGGATTAATTTACCTGAATTCCTTAAAGGTCAACAGAAGTACACCTGATTTGCTTAACTTTTGTTTGGATATTCCGACAAACACAAAAGTGGCTCTGCCTGCTGTAAATAGTAATATCAACCTCAGAATCCCAGAGCCACAATTAAATCGTACTTATTATTTTCTTCAGAATTGTTTGACCTCATTTTGTTTGCTTTAAGATTTTAATTATCCAATGTTCTTACCATCATACATCCAATATCAGACTGTTTTCTGGAGCAAGAACTTTACTTTATTTCATACAACATAAGTAGTTGACACAAAGTTTTGTCTTGCAGCTTTTAGCACCTAAAGGTGTCAGATCTCCAGCTTGCACACACCTCAGTGTTCCATCTGAAGAACAATTGTTGCACAATACATCCTATCTGGTACTTTTAAATGTTACCTTACAGCACTTTGCAAAATTACCTATTTTTTCTCTTTCATCACTTTACAAACACAAACTTTAATGTATTTTTGTGATTTTATTTCCTAGGCCAGCACAAAGTAGCGTATCATTGTAAAATGAAAGAAAATATTATGCGTTTTTCAGTAATTTACACATAACAACCTTAAGCGTAGCATGAATTGGTATTCAGCCCAGTTGAGTCAATCCTTTCTTTCAACTATCTTGCCACTTTTTCATAAAAAGCAGATTTGGGGAGTGTACGACTAACAGTTGTCCTCTCAACAGATTTTACCCATTAGAGCTGTGGATCACTGCAGCTCCTCCAGAGTTACTGTGGGCCTCTTGGTTGCTTTTCTGATTATTGCTCTCCTTGCCCAGTTTATCAGTTCAGGTGGACGTCCATGTCTTGGTAAGTCTGCAGGTGGCTCATCCTCTCTCCATGTTCATATGATGGATTGATCAGAGCGATGTGGGATTTTCAAAGCTTGGAATATTGTTGTAGAACCTTACCCTGCTTTAAACTTCTCCACAACCTTCTTTCTGACCTGTCTGCTGTGTTCCTTGGCCTACATGATGTGGTTTGTTCTCTGAGGTTCTCTAACAAACATCTGACCTGAGGCAAGTGGTAAACCTGGATGTGGCTCTGAGACAGAGACAATATTTTTGGGGCCTTTTTTATATATTCTGGTAAATGGTGACAGCTGTTTGAAAAACGGTGAATTATCACATACTTAGGTCATTGCTTGGTCATTCTAGGCAGACTTTTCTTTACTGAAGCGCTTGAAATGTCTCTGGGTAGATTTTTTTTGTCTTTAAATCAAGTTTAATTCTTTTAAGATACTAATTTGCATCTAAAACAGGAGAAATGAATTCAGCCAAATGGCATAAACTTGAATTGTTCTAAAAACAAAACAATTACTTATTTTTTAAATATTACTAAACAGAAAATTAGTTTCTTTGCTTGCATGATGTCTAATAGGAAATGATTTGCACATGAAGAACAAAACAAAGTTCATCACTTAAATCCTTCTGTGAGAAGAGTATTTTATTTCTAGTAGAGACCAGAGGAGATGGCCCGGCTCTTCCCTGGAAGACAAGTCAGGGATTCACAGTCTGACCCTTCTTCCATGTTGGGACCAGGTGTACTCCTTTTGTCTCCACCCATCCCAGAAGAAGGAGACAGAGCCCCCCACCTCCACTTTACCTTCCACCCATTTTATCCACTTTCCTTTCAAAAGCCACCGGCTTCAGCTGAACTGGGCAATCTCCATGATTCATACACACAATCACAGGCAACTAAGTAGGGGGAGAAATTAGGCAAGGTCTGGTTAAAGGGGTACAGTTAAATTTTGTCTCTGTTTAATTCTCTACGTTTCTTTTCCTCGCCCGTCCATTCCCTCTCTGCAAGGAAAGAACTTTGAAATAATTTGCGTCTCATGGGTTTTTTACACATTCTAATTTCCAACTAAATGGGACATCTGTTTGAGAAAAGAAAGATTTGCCACGGTTGCCAAGGCAACTATCACTGTGAAAGGAAGGAAGGGGGTAGGTTGTGAGTGAGGAAAAAAATTCAACTGCTTTTACGGACAAAATTAGACTTTGATGAAATGTTATCCTTGCATGACATACAGCAGCAGTCTCTCCCTATTTTTCTCTTTTTTTGCTTTCATCATCACTCATTCCACTTTGTCTCTCTTTCTCAACTCTTTGCTTGTTCATGCTATCATAGTTATTCCTATCCCCGATCTTCATGTCCCTACCGTACATGTTGCATTATGAGAGGTATTTCTATGAATCTGCCTCCAATTAGAGTCCTACAGCCTATGTTAAAACAGCAGCCCTGCAGTTTCTGTGCCGTTCTCTGCAAAACGCCTGATATTTACAAGAAGAAGGGACAAATGTACAACCACTAAAGCCACTAAATGCAAAATAAATTGACTCGATTTTTGCACGCATAAGCAGGAATGACGAATTGTCAGGGATTGTTTAAGGAGTCGGACCAGAATGCAGGGAGACGCTCGGGAGCCACATGGTAAGATGAAAAATCTTCTTTTAATGACGTTTTGCACAAGGACCTACAGATGAAACCAGGAGATACAGGGAAACGACAGGAAGGCATCAGGAGGTATGCAGGAACTAAACAGGAGCATAGCAGGACGTGGCGACGGGGAACAAGTGAAACCGGTGAGCTTTTATACAGAGGGAAGTGAATAGTGAGACAATGGGAAGGAGAGGCAGGTAATCAGGTTGAGTACTGACAGGTGTGATGTCCAGGTGTAGGGAACTGAGGGAAATAGGTTACTATGGCTACGGGGAAACTGAGATACGGAAACGTGAGGAGAGACTGACCTAAACAACAAACTCAGGGAAACAGATCTGAAGGGAAACAGAACTAAACAGAACATAAGCTAACATAAATAGTAACTCTAGAAGGAACTAAATCTAAGGACATGGAAAGAACTAAAAGTAAATAAGCACAAAAATACTAAGTGAGAAACTGAATAAAACCAAAGAAGGGAAATAACCATAAGCAATAGACAAAGAGAACTGTACAAATAATAATAAACCCGAGGTTCGTCCATTCCTGATCATGTCTGTCTGTCCATCTTTGTCTTTACATTCCTCATCTCTTCCGCCTTCCACCCATCCATTTTCTTACATCCACACACTCCTCAAAAAGATGTTACATTTAAAGTGTTCTTTTTTTTTTACTTTTAATACTTTGATGGCTGATTAGTTCATCTCTTACGTTCTTCCATGTCGCAAGTCCCTCCTGTGTAGTGCTGTTTCTGTTGGGAGCTCATTATTGCTGGGCATGAAGTTGACTGTCAGGGTCTCAGCTGATTTGCCGCATCCCGGCACCCTCCTGTTGCCGAGCGCGGCTAATTGAGGGTGTTGCTGAATGGTGCATGTGTGTCTGTGGGTGGTGAGTGGGCTAGAGTTGGTACAGTCGGGGTTGAGGAACTGTTTAGTACTGTTTAGTACTCTCCGCTCTAGGGACCATCGCAAAGCATTTTTCTCTGGCTGCGCATGTTGCTGTCTTGTTCCACCACAGTGACTTGCGTCAGCAGCAGGGGATGCAACTCCTTACCTAGTACAAGTTGAGACTGCTTCCTTGAAGAATTTATCATATTTCTGATATTATGCTGTTTTTCTTTCTTTTTATTGCTTGGCTGAAAAAAAACAGTACCTTTTTTAGTAGAACTCGTAACAAGCAAGGACGGGAATTGATGACATTGGAAGTATGCAAGTTTTCTAATTCAGACAGAATTGTATTTTTAGTCTTATGAAAAGCCAAATTCAGGGAGAAATCATTGGAATGTAACCTAAAGAAATTAACTGTGATTACTGCTACGAGAGAAGAATGCAGGACCAATTTTTCAGTTCTAGTTTTGTGTTGTAGGTGGAGTATGCAGTAAGTGATGGAAAGACTGAAATATAACGCATGAATAAATTATTAAAGGCCTGTCTGGACCGGTGTAGTGGATGACCCCAGAATGCAGATGACAGCAAGCAGTGGTGGTGAGTAAACAAGAAGATTTAATAAATGAAACTCACTTCAGCAGGTGGTGGCAAACACAGGCATGGACAGGCAGACAAGACAAGCTTGGCAAGAACAGGTGACAGAGAGAAGTGTTCCGAAATGTTACAGCAAGGCATAACCAGAACAGCAGTGTATATATGGAGCATGATGCAGGTGAAACAAGGAAACAGATTGCATGGTGCAGGTGGACCGAATGAAGCTGATACAATAACTTGGAAAACATAATGATAATCAGAAAAACCCAAAACCAAACACCAAACACCCACAAATCATGACACGGTCATAAAAAGATGTAACTACATTAGTTATCAATTCTTACACCTGCTCTCTGCATCTAATCCTTTTCAGAGGACGACGTTTTTTTCTAGTGGTCTGTTGTGCCCAGACACAGGTGGGGTAAGGATCTTTCTCTGTGGGCTTATATATACCATGTACACATTAAAAAAAAACCATATTACGTTACCATATGAAACACACACATTTCATAAGGCTTAATTTTGTTTGAACCAGTTCCATACTGCTGTGTTTAATTTAAAACTCTTTTAGCAATTCTACCTCTCTGTGATTGGATTACTACAAGCGCAGTGCACAAGGAAAGTGCAAATTTACAACATGGTAAATTCACCAAACAACACAAGATCAGTGCTGCAGACTATTGAAAATATGATTTATATCTCTTCATATAACCAAAATCTGTCAACATAGACAATTACAGCAAAACATGTCCGACTCCCAACACTGTAAGCCCAGAAAATGGACAAATAAAAATACTGTACTACCAGTACAGGTTAAAAGTACTGTAAAGTAAAGGATCTGGCCAGAGACTTTCATCAACATCGCAGGCAATATCCTCATTGGCAAGAAAACGTGGGAAGAACCGTCTTGAATGACGGATCCGTCCTTGCGCAGCTGCGGCGTCAATTTGGTCACAAACCTCTTCCATGGCCTGAATGAGGGGCACCTGAGCCTGGGGCCTTCCGTTTTGGTTGAAAGCAGGAGAACTCACCTGCTGCATTTTTGTAGAGCTCAAACCTGATTGGTGTGTCTACAATAAAGCAATCATGTGTTTTCACACCTGATGTGTGTGTTTAATCAACTGGCTCATGGGTGTGGTGATTGTCAGTCAGTGCTTTGGAATTGCAAGCAAAAGACATCATGATATACTTCTGTGTCTAAGGTATACACATTTGTTTTGCATATCACTGTGTGTATTGTTGTGCAAAAAGTGTGAGGCTGACATAGTGGTCAGAATCTGGTCCAACGTTTTTCTCCTTGAGTGTAAGGTGTTGATAATTATGTGATTTTTTAGTGTTTATGCAATCATAAAAACTGTAATTCTAAAACAGAAAGAACGCTGTAATGCAGCTACAAATGCAGAGGTGTGTGTGTGTGTTTGTGTTCTAGCATTTGTTACAGTGTAAAGCCCAATTCTTCTAATATATTCTTTAATATGTTGTGAGGACCCACTGCTCCTGATGGGACCCAAAGCCTAGAACCCAAAAGAAGAACTGCTGTTTTTGGGTTAGGGTTTAGGTTTAGGACTAAGGTGTGTGTGTGTGAGTGTGTGTGTGTGCCTTATGTGTGATGTGCCTTCAGGTCTTCTGTGCAACTGTTACCTACAACAATATCAATGTCTACATTTCAGTACAAACCAGCCATCAAAATGCTAGACGAAACTCCCTGTAGGCTAACGTGAACTGACATAAATCTGTCTTCTTTAGGATTACTAGCCTCACTTTTGGCTTCCTCATCATCAAATGGGCTGGAGAACAAAAGGGAAATCTAAGAGGAAAAGAATGAGAGAATGTGATTTTCAGAAGAGTAGGAAGGAAAGCAGCAAGGGACTCAACTATTCATCTGTCTCTAATCCAGCATCTGAGTCCCTTCCTCTCCCTGTCCGATGGTATTCCAGTTTCCCCAGTCTCACTTTTACATGCTTCTTTGTTTGGTAAAGTTAAATCTCTTGATTTCACTGTTCCCTGGATTGCTTTTTATCTTTTCTTTGTCTGTCTTTCCCCTGCTCATCCCAACAGCCTTCCTCCCCCACCCCCAACACACCTTCCCACCATTACTGGCAGCCAACTCTCTCTTATGGAAAATAGGAAACATTGGGGAGACTGGGACCTACCAGGTGTGTGTTTATTTGCAGATAGTAGATGTGAGCCTTATGCTGTAATATTTTAGCATTTCAGCAAACAAATTGATTTTACACTTCTATAGTTTGGATTCATCCAGATGGATGGATAATTTCAGTGAAAGAAGGTTGGTGTGAGAGATGGAAGGATTTTTGTAGGAGGCAGCTGGCAGTGGCATCACTCACTGGAGGAATGGATGGGGGATAAAATATGTACTCCTTCCAGCAAAGGGAAATTTTGTTTTAGCAGAGGAGTTTCTGTGTGCCTGCCTCTCCAGCTGGACAAACTTTTCCTCTTATTTCTTTTATTTTAATTTTTTGGAAAAACCTCTAGATGGCTCAGGGACACTCCAGTTTCCACTTGTGTTATTCAAACTTCAATTCAATTCAGTTTATTTATATAGCGCCAATTCACAACACATGTCGTCTCAAGGCACTTCACAAAAGTCAGGTACATGCAATACAATTAATCCAAATCATTGAACAGTGCAGTCAGATTCTGTTATTTATTCAAATTGGATGAAAAGTTTTTCTATCTAAGGAAACCCAGCAGATTGCATCCAGTCAGTGACTTGTAGCATTCACTCCTCCTGGATGAGCATGTAGAGACAGTGGACAGTCACTGGCGTTGACTTTGCAGCTAATGTGGTTTGAAAATCGTCTTTTGGGCCCTTTGTTATTCATTTACACTGACTGATGCTGACTGATTCACTGGAGTTAAGTGAAATCTGTAAAAAGAACAGTGTCTCTTAAACTGTTGGCAATGCAATATGCAAATATACCATTTTACCACAGGCTAAACTCAGATTAGGTGCTTTAAAATCTGTAAAATCTGATTGTGAGTCACTCCTTAAACTGAATCAGGTTTTTGAGTCACTGAGTGTCATGATCTGCCTGTGTTTGGGGTTTTGAGTTTGAGTTCCTAGTTCGGTTCCTCTTACATTCTCTAGTTTGCTGTTATCTTATTTCTCGTTAGATTCATTCTGTTGTTTAGGTGTTACTTCCCTCAGTACCTGTCCTCTTTGGTTTTCATTGTTTGTCACTGATTCCTACTGATGTCTGCCTGCCTGTTACCTAGTGTGGTTTCCTGCCCAGATTTATGTTCCTGCCTGTTGATCACCATTGTGCTTTTTGTAAGCCTGGCTTAAATATTTATTATTAAAACCATTTTCTACTCAGCATTATGCTCCTCGGCTCTGCTCAGCACATGGTTCTAACACAACTTCAGCACAATGTGACACTGAGTCAGTGATCCTGAGTGTCACACAAGTTCCACCCAATGCCTGTTCCCACTGATTCATAGTGCTAAAACCACTGATTAAGGATGGAAAACAATATTTTTTGTGAAGAAAGAGACAGATCAACAACTCCTAAAGGGAGTTTTGTTTTCTTTCAGAATAACAAAAAATAAATAAAGTAAGCAAAAAATAAACCTTATTGCATATTTCTAGTATAATGTTTTTGATGCATCTGGCAAAAAACAAATTAATTAGTAATGTCAATATTTAAGGCAATGGAACCCAGATGTGATTAGTGAGGACACTAATCACTAATCACTAATGAGGTAGAAACCTCACCAGTTAAGTTTCCTTGGAACACACAGTGGAACTGGTCAGACAGTTTTTATTCAATCTACACTGAGATGCAAATATCACATGAATGGCGAATTATTGTTTCACCACGGGTAAATTAGAGTTTAAAGTAAGAGTGATTCGTGTGATATCAGCTCAGGAAAGGACATAGAAGTGGAAGAGTGAGTGAGTAAGTTGATGTACTGGAAATGAGTTAAAGATTTGTTGCGCAGGACTGAGTCACTGAGTCAGTGATTCTTCTGTTGTGTGAGTGCTGCTGAGCAACTCCTTTATTCACAGCTTTGCAGGGAGGGAAAACAGTGAGTTGGGTTGCTTTTCCCACAGGGCTAATATAGCAGTTAAGGTGAAATATCAATATAAATACAGTTACAATAGCAGTTGCACAGTTACATACTATGTACGTTTTCTTTTTTGTAGTTGGCAAGCTGGGATCAGCGGGATTAAGGGAATGAGAAGATAAAGACGATGAATCATGAATACCAACTTAGTAAAGTGACTCACAAGTTTTGAACGATTCGTTCAGGACTCGCACGTCAATAAACCACAGTGATTCAAACAGTGAAAAGTGCTGCAGGCTGTTGTTTCTGTCACGACGGTAATCTTGCTTGTTACCATAGTCAGCCATACTATGTCTTCCAGCAATGATCCTCCTTCCCTCCTCATTTAATTTCTCCCATCTGTCCATCTTCATTTCATGCATTATAGTAGTGTTTATTCACTAATCCCTTGTCTTACTTTTTCTCTTACTTCGTCCTTTTAGTGCCCAAACCTCTTGTTCTTTTTCTGCTCTCTCTCATCAGAAGGGATTATCTAACTACAGAATTTGTTTCCTGTGATTCACTAAAATGGGGGGCTGGGGATTAAATTACATATTTCTGTTCTAGATAGAGTGTTTAGAAATCAGAATTTTAAACATGTTCCCTCATAGAGTTTCTCTAACTTGCCACCCCACTGTGCTGAGTGGGTAGACTAAGTCAAAAACTTGCACACACATCCTGCATCACCACAAGTTATGTTAGCCCTCAAACACACATGTACATTTTGTCCAGGAGCACTGCATTGACTGCTGAGCTACAACTGTGAAATTAGCCTAAACAAGCACTGCAAATCCCTTTCTGTGGGTGGAAAGAGGAATTAATGCAGAAGCATAAGATTATATGAAGCTCTGCTTTTTTAACTTACCACCACCTGTAAAAAAAGTTATTCTGAATTACAATGATGATCACTGCAACCCCAGCATGAATGAGATTGTTAAAAGATATCGTGTTTTTTACAAGAAACCCGGGTGCCAGTGAGAGCAATGACAGTTATGTCACTGAACTAAGACTGTTAACAAAAACATGAACCTTTGGGACATTGAGAGATTCACTCATTTGGGATAGGATTGTGTGTGGAGGTAACAATACAAGCATGAGAGAAAACCTCACACTTCGTGAGAAAAACCTCACACTTCACACGTTTGCAGCTGTGCAGAGTTGCTAGGCTGTTTTTCTTTTTTTTTTTTCACTAGGCTTTTAAAGGAGAATGTAAAAACCATCACCTGACCTATGGTGGACACAGTGCACGTTGTGCAAAGAGCATTGTACCACTTTAGAGGCAGCAATCCAGTACAGTTTTCATTCTGTGGGAAAACACATAAGAAACGGAAGGAGGACCGTCTGGTGTTTGGGTAAAAGTGTGCAAAGTTTGGCACAAAGAACCATTTTGCAGCAAGATGCAAAACAAAATCTGACCAGAAAAGACAGAAAAATGTGAGTAGAATGACAGCATAATGTGTGAGTGATGAGTATGAGAATATCTCCTGCTTTATAGCAACAGAGACAGAGATAATGGATGTTGTAAGGACAAACTTAGCTGGAGATGAGGGAATGAAAGATGAAAACAAAGTGGACGGAGTTTCACAAGACTCAGCCCCTTTATGGGGACATGCTGTTTAGCAAAAACAGGGTTGAGTTCCAGATAGACTGTGCTGCCAGTTGCAAAATCATCCCACTTAACCTGCTGAACACAGATATAAAGTTAGAACATATCCTATGGACTCAATTAGCGACAGTTAACATGGTGCAACACTTACCAGTCGCATCAGACACACTACATGTCATAAGAACAGCAACAAAAAAGGACAGAACATTTTAAGTTCTCATTAACACAATGACTCAAGGATGGCCCAATGACATGGTACAGGTACTGTGGGAAATCAGGCCTTACATTTCATTCCAAGATGAACTGAGCCACCAGGATAGAATCGTTTTCAGAGGTGAGTGTGCTGTTATTTCTGATGCCATGAGAACAGACCTCACTAGCCATATACATTCATATCACTTAGGTGTAGAACAGTGGCAGATGCTGGTCTTTCAAGGAGGGGAAGCTCAATTTCAAGATCGCTAATTCGCTGATTTGCTCATTTCACTGTCAATCAAAAAGGGATTCCGCCTCAGACAGATCATCCAATCATCATGCAGAAGCTGAGCGTCCGGGCCAGCCAAGGCCAGCCCACTGCCCCATAGACCCCCAGAGACGCTGAGTGTCAGATGGGCGGGACAAAGCCCAGCATTTCTGCTTCGCTATTGAACTCACTGTTTAAAGCACTGTGAAGCTGCAGGAATGAGTGAGAGGAAAGCCGCGTCGTTACCAGTGATAAGAAGCTGATTCTGAACAAAAGTTGAGCGTGTTGTAGCGCATATTTAGTCAATGACATGTACACACAACAATATATAATTGATCACTTATTTTTTGACATTTTAGGGGAAGCTGAGCTTCCCTTGCAGTCTTAGAGCAATCGCCACTGGTGTAAAAGGATATCTAAGGAGTGTGAGAGTGCATACGGGCAAGGCAAGAACAACCAGATCTAGCAATATGTAATTAAGTGTTGACATTTGCAGATCCATGGATGACAAACAACAAAAAGAAACACTAATGTCACATGAAGTGCCAAGGGCCATAGGCAAAGGTGGGCACAGACTTGTGTTTGACAACAAAGACTATCTCATCACATTGGGATATTTCTCAAATTTCTAGGAAACAGATTACTTGACAGACACAAAACCAACCACATTGATAAAGAAACTGAAAGCTAATTTCATCCGTCAAGGTATTTTGTGATTTCAGACAATGGCAATTGATATGCGACACAAGAATTTAAAACATTTTTGGAACTGTCTGGAAACTTGGCAAATTACAGAAGCTGATCGACAAAAGGTCCTATGAAGATCAATTGCAATCTGGCGAAATGACAGACACCTCAGATGCGCACCTGAAAGTACCGTCAGTGACCAGATCGATGCCAAAATCAGCATTGAAAGTCAACCAGAGGCTGCGGGACATGGATATGCAGAAGCAGTTTATTCTCCCCACAGTGTTCTAGGACACATAACCAGAGACGCTAGTACAGGAGAGACCTCTGTTATGACCGGAGCTGGGCGCACAGTGAAGTTACCACAACAATACAAGGACTTTGTACTATCACGCAGATAACTGAACGTGTTACTTTTGACCTTTGGAGGGGGTTACATTGAAAAGGAAAAGAAGAGTACTTGTTTAGAGGAAAATAAAAGGGGCAAATGTTGATATGTTTATTTTTACTTGTTAATACTGACATGCACTTTAAGCTCTAGGAATGAAAACAAACAGTTATAGGTTGTAAATGTTTATATTTATATGGTTTTGTTTAGCCGTTGGAAAGCTAGATGCATTGCACTGCAAGTCGTTAAGTATATAAATAGTTTTATTTTGTTGGGTACTGAGACATGAACCCAGTATAAAAGCTTGTAACAACAGGAACTGTTGTTTTAGGTTAATGTTGCACATGCACATGTCGGTCTGTGTGTGCCCAGACTGAGCTGTAAGTAGTTAACCTGGTAAAGTTAACGCAACATGTGTTTCTACCAACAAAAAGAGGTTCCAGAGCACGAACTCTGGCTAAACTCAAGCACCGTAGAATAGTTGGTTCTTCTGCGCAAACCTTTGCGTCACCTGTGGGTGGACCTAAGCTGCAGACAATAGAAGAAACACGTACGGTGGCGAAGACGGAGAATGTACAGTATAAACATTATTTACATGTTTGGAAAAACACACTAAACACGTATTGTACAACTACTCGTTTCTGTTACACTCGTGGATACTGAACATTGTACATACCATTGTTCTTGCACGGATTCGCTGTCTCCTTTCCCGTATTAAGTGTAGTTTATTGATGCTCTGTTTTTGCCTTAAAAGGAACACTGCACAAAGCTGAACAAGCTAAGCTGTCTCGTTACCATGCTTCCCACTGCGTTGTGTAATGCCCACTGTTGAGACTCATGCTTGGTTGCCAAAACTGGTGAAAACAATGGGTCGGTGGTCAACAAAACACCAAAGTTCAAAGGCACCAGGACTGAACTGGTTCAAGAAGGAGAGATACGGTAACTGTGGGCACTGGTTGCAGCATGTGGCTTTAACAATTCAGTAACATAGGGAGGAGCTTGACCTTGCATGACCCTGAAAGTTACAGTTAAGATTTTAAAATAAATTCCAAAATGAACAGGCAACTGTTGCAAACACATTGAAACAGGAGTGATGTGAGCTCTTCTGTTTGCTCCAGAGTTTTGCTGAAGAGCTTTAGACCAATTGAAGGCGTTCAAAGACTTTTTGTTGATACATGTGAAGAAGTGCAATACAGTAGTCTAGACAATAGGGTTTAAAGCATGAACAATTGTATGAAGTGCCTGTTTTGACAGCAACCTCCTTAGTTTGGAGATATTTGAAAAAAGCACCGACACATGAAGTGTGTCTTGATGGCAATATTCATGAGCCAGTTTTTAGGGGCAGGTTATTAACATTAACTATGCAGGTGCCAATCAGGTTAAAACCTTTAGAAACAGAGGTCGGGATGATATTGACAGAGCTTCAAGAAGATTTCATGTTTCCTTAGAATGACACTGATGTCCTGATGACGATGATTTCGAAGAAGCTGAATGAACTGAAAAGTAGGGAATGAATGTAGGTGACATCCAGGGACTGTTTCACTGGATGGACTCTGTTAACTTGTCACATGTTAACTAACTTCTTTTGATTAAAGAAGAGAACTACTGCCGGCGGAAAAACGAGAGACTGTGTCTACACATCATGAGGGATGTTTGTAGTGAATTAAAGCAACCCAAAACTAGAATGAGATCAGCGACTCAAACTACAATAAAATAACTGTCAGCTCGAACACTTTAAGTTCTACAATGTCTGCATCACATCCACATGGTACTCTAGCTGCTGTACTATGCTCAATTACAGCTCAATGCTGATCATTATAATGACGTGAATATTCCTCCCATATTTCTATTAGGAAGATTGTCACCACAAGCACTATGTCACATAAAAAATAGAAAGTCACCTAGAAGCCAGCCATCGTGCATGGAGTCTGCTTAAGGCTTTTTTTCCCAACACTTATAAAATTATTAAAGTATAAAGAAATCATGTGCTGAGGAAGCCAACGTGTACGGGATTAGTGAGACACAATAGCGCATCATGAATAAGTTGCACATATATTGAATGAAAATGCTTTCTATTCATAAATTCATATTCACTTACAGCTGGTACCCTTATAGCAATATGAGTGCAGTCCATAGCTCTGATTGCACTCAGAAATCGGCTCCACGCAGCAAGAGAAAGCCAGAGTTTTGGGGAACTTTCTATATCTGAGCAACATACGGATGAGGCCATCCAATATAGCTGGCATGGCCAGGCTCAGGGATGACTGTTAAATACCCGACCTGTCAGTCAGCTCCCTCTGAAAAGCTCTGGTTGAAAGGACCGCAGCATAGTGAGAACGGGAACTGGCACTGCAGATGTACGATTACTCCTGGTTTCCCTCCGTAACACTGAGGCCAGCTCCATGATCTGGGTAATCTAAACCGGCTGATAAGCTATGCATCATCATGTGCCAGCAGGTCAGTACAATCTCTGAATAAAACGCTCCCGTCAACTTCTTCCATCCTCCAGCTGTGCCAAAGCCATCATTCCACAGTTACGTGCAACTTTATGTGTGATTGTCTACAGCTTGTCCACCTTAGAAATCATCAAACCTGACTTGATAGGAATTAATTTGCTGATCCAAAACCTTTTGGTTTTTCAGTGAGAGTAGAAGTGCCCCTTAGATGATTCACATGCATTTTATGCTCCTCAGCAGACAGAACAATGCACAATTACAACCATGGGTGACAAAAACAGAGGAAGTTTTACAGTTTACATCCGACTGAGGTTGTTTCCATCATTTTCTGAGGTGTGTTACGTTATTGTATGAGGTGAAGTGTGATTCAGTTTGATCGCTCGAGTCAAAACCATAAAAGCTCAAACTTATGAAAAAACAACAGGTTTGATGCTCCATGAATTAAACAAAGCTGAATGGAGTCATTTTTCAGTAGATTTAGGTGAGTTTTAGTTTTCTGTAGTTTATTATTGTCGATTGAAAAAGTTTGCTTGGCTTCCACACGTTTTCATGGCAGGTCAAAAGTTTGCGCGGATTTACGCACACTTTCACACTATGTTCATTTTTGTACATACAAAGTTGTGCAAAACATTGCACCGCATGCTTTTTGTGGATAAGTGCGCTTCGTACATGAGGCCCCAGATCAGTATTAGATTAAATCTTAAAACTGCATAGTGTTTCTGCTGCTGGCTGGTTATTGACATGGTTGGTCTCAGCAGCCCAAAAAGGGGGGTTTTCATTGACGTCACTCATTGTTTGTCCACTAAAAGGAGCATATACAAGACGTGATATTAAGAAATGTAACCTCTATTAGTCCAACTTCATATGTGAAATACATTTAATATTGATTAGAGTCTACCATAACTGAAAGTGGTATTACTGAATTACAAAATGTACCTATTAACAATTTTGATGATGCACTAACCAAATCATATGCTGCGGTCAACCAGAACATTTAGTGAGACTGTGTCATTCTGTTTTTTACAATTTTAATCATGATCTCAGGAACAGCTGGCTGTAAGAGTTAGGGGCAGGTCAGCTTTTCAGGTAACCAGCAGGCAAAATGATATAACAGAGGCTTACTGTCAACCTCTTTCAGAACAAGACACTCTCAGGAGAACAGCGGGCTTTTCTTCTCTCACTTTAATTCAAACATTTCCCTTGTGATGTTATTCAAATGAGCAGTGCAGGTAGATGCACAGATATAAAGAGATTATAGTGCACATGGAGCTGCAGAGAAAAGATTATAGGGATAAATATATGTACATATATGTAACGCTAGTGGGCTAAGCAAGTTGACTAAGGCTTCACTATGTTATAAAGGATTAACAATTAGCAGTATCAGAAGATCGGTTCTTAATGGAGCCTGGGATGTAAATGAAGACAAAAACTAAATATAAGATTTTAAATTGAAAATATATTAATATTCAAAACAACTAAGAACAACATCAACAGTTAGGAGAAAACAGACATAAACAATAAGCAATGACAAAAAATAATAATTAATGAAGGTTTGTACTGTCTAGTCCTGCTATTCAACCTTCATAAATCCCAAGATCAATAAATTGGGATCTGTCCAAACAGGGAAAAAAATTGTCCAAAATCCCCAAAAAATGGAGGAGGGAAAAAAAAATCCCGAAATAATTATATAAGGAGGGAAAAAAATCCACGCACTACAGAGGAAGGAAAAACAGTTTAGTTTAGTCCTACCATGAAGGTAGCAAAAGGTAGCTCGCCACCTTGAATTCACTCTCTTCCTTTTTAGTCCACAGAAAGAACCTGACATAAAATGGTCAAAAACGCAAATGAGTATTTCATTTATCTATGTAACTTTTATCTATTTACCTGCCAACGATTAACAATGTTTAACAATTCACAAATATAAACATACATGTTAAATTAAATAAATCAATACATCACAAAAATTTTTATAATTAATCGATTTAATCACATTCAATAAATTAAACACAATATCTAATCAAAAGTCATTAAGTTCAAAACATTTTGTTCAAAGATATGTCAAAAATTCATTAAGTTCATGAATATCAGATCAAATTCATTCATTCATTAACCATGCATTAAGTTCATTAAAGTCATTAAGTTCATCTAAATTATCATTTAGGTACTTAACTGCCACCTTAACGTGGTGGAAGGGTTTGAGTGCTCGAATGATCCTAGAGGCTACGTTGTCGGGGGCTTAAGTGCCACTGGTAGGGTCTCAATTCAATTCAATTCAGTTCAGTTTATTTATATAGCGCCAATTCACAACACATGTCGTCTCAAGGCACTTCACAAAACTCAGGTACATACATTCCAATTAGTCCTAACCATTGAACAGTGCAGTCAGATTCAGTTATTTATTCAAATTGGATAAAAAGTTTTTCTATCTAAGGAAACCCAACAGATTGCATCGAGTCAGAGATTTGTAGCAGTCACTCCTCCCGGATGAGCATGAAGAGACAGTGGACAGTCAATGGCGTTGACTTTGCAGCAATCCCTCATACTGAGCATGCATGTAGCGACAGTGGAGAGGAAAAACTCCCTTTTAACAGGAAGAAACCTCCAGCAGAGCCAGGGTCAGTGTGAGCGGCCATCCACCACGACTGGCAGTTTGCCATCTCCCATGGCAAACAGGCTCTAGGTGACAGGTCAGACAAAGAGCGGTTCAAGAATCCTTCATGAGGACTAGTACATCGAGGCACCTGACGTCGCCCGGTACGGCAGAGCCGGGGTCCCACCCTGGAGCCAGGCCTGGGGTCGGGATTCGCTGGAGAGTGCCTGGTGGCCGGGTTGCTCCTCGAGGGACCCGGCCGGGCCAAGCCCGAACGAGAGACGAGAGACCATCCCTCTGTGGGCCCACCACCTGCAGGGGGAACCGTGAGGGACCGGTGCAAAGAAGATTGGGCAGCTGATCACCACCTGGTGATGAGTTGGATCCACTGGAGGAAGAGAAAGCCGGACAGACTTGGCAGGCCCAAGCGCATAGTGAGGGTCTGCTGGGAACGTCTGGCGGAGCATTTGGCCAGGGATTCAACTCCCACCTCCGGGAGAGCTTTGACCACATTCCGAGGGATGTTGGAGACATAGAGTCTGAGTGGATCATGTTCTCCGCATCTATTGTCGATGCTGCTGCCCGTAGCTGTGGCTGTAAGGTCTGCAGTGCCTGTCGTGGCGGCAATCCAAGAACCCGGTGGTGGACACCGGTAGTAAGGGATGCTGTCAAGCTGAAGAAGGAGTCCTATCGGCTGTGGCTAGCTTGAGGGACTCCTGAGGCAGCTGACGGGTACCGTGAGGCCAAGCGTGCCGCGGCCCTGGCTGTGGCAGAGGCAAAATCTCGGGCCTGGGAGGAGTTCGGTGAGGCCATGAAGAAGGACTACCAGTTGGCCTCGAAGCGATTCGGGCAAACCGTCCGGAGCCTCAGGAGGGGGAAGCAGTGCTTCGCCAACACTGTTTATAGTGGGGGTGGGAGGGTGCTGACCTCGACTGAGGACATTATCGGGCGGTGGAAGGAGTACTTCGAGGATCTCCTCAATCCTGCCATCACACATTCCCTGGTGGAAACAGAGGCTGGGGACTCGGGGTTGGACTCTTTCATCACCCAGGCTGAAGTCACCGAGGTGGTTAAAAAGCTACGCGGTGGCAGGGCTTCGGGGGTGGATGAGATCCGCCCTGAGTACCTCAAATCTCTGGATGTTGTGGGGCTGTCATGGTTGACACGCCTCTTCAACATTGGGTGGCGGTCAGGGACAGTGCCTCTGGACTGGCAGACTGGGGTGGTGGTCCCCCTTCATAAGAAGGGTGACCGGAGGGTGTGTTCCAACTACAGGAGGATCACACCCCTCAGCCTCCCTGGTAAGGTCTAGGAGAGTCTGGCCGATAGTCGAACCTCGCCTTCAGGAGGAGCAGTGTAGTTTTCGTCCCGGGCGTGGAATACAGGACCAGCTCTGTACCCTTTACAGGGTACTCGAGGGTTCATGGAAGTTTGCCCAACCAGTCCACATGTGTTTTGTGGACCTGGAGAAGGCATTCGACTGTGTCCCTTGTGGTGCCCTGTGGGAGCTCCAGTAGTATGGAATCAGGGGCCCTTTATTAGGGGCCATCCGGTCTATGTACAAGTGGAGCAGGAGTTTGGTCCGCATTGCCGGCACTAAGTCGGACCTGTTCCCGGTGCATGTTGGACTCCGGCAGGGCTGCCCTTTGTCACTGGTCCTGTTCATAACTTTTGTGGACAGAATTTCTAGACGTAGCCAAGGACCGGAGGGGGTCTGGTTTGGGGACCAGTGGATTTCGTCTCTTCGTTTTGCAGATGACGTGGTCCTGCTGGCCCCCTCTAGCCAAGACCTACAGCATGCGCTGGGGCGATTTGCAGCCGAGTGTGAAGCGGCTGGGATGAAGATCAGCTCCTCCAAGTCCGAGGCCATGGTTCTCGACCGGAAAAGGGTGGCTTGTCCTCTTCAGGTTGGAGGGGAGTTCCTGCCTCAAGTGGAGGAGTTCAAGTATCTCGGGGTCTTGTTCACAAGTGAGGGAAGAATGGAGCGGGAGATCGACAGACGGATCGGTGCGGCTGCCGCAGTAATGGGGGCGCTGTGCCGGTCTGTTGTGGTGAAGAGAGAGCTGAGCCGAAAAGCGAAGCTCTCGATTTACCGGTCGTTCTACGTTCCTACCCTCACCTATGGCCATGAACTTTGGGTCATGACCGAAAGAACGAGATCCCGGATACAAGCGGCTGAAATGAGCTTCCTCCGTAGGGTGGCCGGGCACTCCCTTAGAGATAGAGTGAGGAGCTCGGCCATCCGGGAGGGGCTCGGAGTAGAGCCACTGCTCCTCCACATCGAGAGGAGCCAGTTGAGGTAGCTCGGGCATTTATACCGGATGCCTCCTGGACGCCTTCCTCGGGAGGTGTTCCAGGCACGTCCCACCGGGAGGAGGCCCAGGGGACGGCCCAGGAGATGCTGGAGGGACTATGTCTCTCAGCTGGCCTGGGAACGCCTTGGGCTCCCCCCGGAGGAGCTGGAAGAGGTGTGTGGGGAGAGGGACATCTAGGTGTCTGCTGTCCCCGCGACCCGGTCCCGGATAAGCGGAAGACGACGAGTACGAGTACTTATAGGATTTAAGTACTTATGAAAATACTCAAGCAAAATCAAAATAAGTGTTGCGCAACTGTAGCTACATTCAATTTAGTTTCTGTATACAAAACAAGCTGCGATTTTTACTTGAATCAGGAAAAGTTCCAAAATAATAGTAATACCCAACAAAATTATCACAACTAATAACATAGCTTAATAGTTTAAGGTATTAACAAAAAATCAGAAATAGTATTGCACCTCAGGTATTTTTCCTTGCTACAGAAATTGTTTGGAGAAGCTCATGATGCAGCCACAGTAGAAAGGTAGCAGAGGAAATAAGGTTACCCAGGAGGAAAAAGATCCGCCACAATAAGGTGTCTTTATAGAACATGGGTTACAGGCTCCCCCCTTGAACTCATGTATGACCCCATATATGCAGCTGGCTAACAATGGATTATTTGTTCACAGTAAGGAGCAGGAAGAGAGTCCTCTTTGAGTTCAGTAACAGAGGTGAATACACTGCTCAGCCTGTGGAACATGGACAGAATACTATGCATGAAAGGATTCCCTAGTTTTGAATACTGCAGGCGGTCAGGCGGCTTGCGTATTCGAGTTGGACGTCGTGCTGGTGTTTCTGACTTCGAGCTGGATGGTTCCGCTTCAGAGGTCGAGTGTGGTTCAATAGCTAAGTTGGCTGGCTCTGAAGGCTCTAGATCAGAGAGAAAGTTTCTTTCAGGCTACAGGTCAACAGTCTCTGAACCAGCAGCTTCCGATTCAAGTCTTTCACCAACAAGTTCCAAAAGGTAAGTCAACCGGAAGTTGAGGTTGACAACCAAACATCCACTCACGAACAGAAGATGCAAATTGCAGATGATCCACAAAACTGTCTGGCAGACTGTCCATATCAGTGGAGAGAGTTTGAACAAGAGCAGCCACCACATGATCTTCATTAGATGAACTGTACACTAGTTGTCAGTCACATATGCCCTGGACGGTGTGCTGATCGAGTTCAACAAAAGTAACATCATCAAGATGTTGTTGGGTAAGTTTCATGATTCTCCCTCCCTCTTTTTTAGACATCAAATCCTCTACCACATCTCCATGTGGATGTCAAGAGAGACCACCCGCATCAGCATTTTGTTTTCCAGCCCTGTAAATGATCCGGAATGAAAAAGTGGACAAAGCGGAAAGACATCTGTAGCTAGTTGCATCCAACTTTGCAGAGGTCAACAGATACGTCAAAGGATCTGTCATTACAGTAAACTCTGTATCCGCTTTCACAGCATGATAGACCCCTGCTGGCATACGCAACAACTCTGTTTCTCCCCTCATGCTCCTGGTACAACATTGCACCTAAACCAGTTGAGCTGGCATCAGTGTGGAGGATGTAAGATTTGCAGGGCTCAGCAAAGGCAAGCACAGGAGCTGAAATGAGTTTTTGGATAATCTCCTCAAAGGCTTGTTGACAAGCAGATGTACAACGGCCATTGAATGGTTCTTTTGGGTTTAGGTACTGCTGAGGTGTTTTAACCCCCTTTGATTTATTTTGGTTAGGTGGATACCCTGATGTTAACTCATTCAGAGGTTTTACAATTGTTGAATATCCCTCCACAAACCAATGGTAATATCCTGCAAAACCAAGAAATGGCCGAAGTTCTTTAAGATTGCGTGGTACAGGCCAAGTTTTGAGGGTAGAAATCTTCTCTGGGTCTACACCATTTTTTGACACCACATGCCCGAGGTAGCGAATGGAAGTTTGAAAGAAAACAAATTTCTCCACAGACAGCTTCAGACCAAACTCCTTCAATCGATGAAGCATTTTCATTAATCGCTTTTCATGCTCTTCCAGTGTTTGAGCAAATACAATCAGATCATCGATAAAAACAAGTACCTCTTTCAAGTTCACGCTTCCCATGCATTTCTCCATGAGACATTGGAATGTGCTGGGCGCATTCGTTACACCCTGTGGGATGTGATTAAACTCCCAAAATCCCAACGGGCAGACAAAAGCAGTTTTGTTCTTGTCCGACTCCTCCATCTCAATTTTGTAGTAGCCGGATATCAGATCCGAAACAGAGAACCACTCTGATCCAGACAGGGCTGCATAGGCGTCTTCCAGTTTGGGCAAAGTGTAAGCATGTTTGATGGTCTGTGCATTTAACTTTCTGTAGTCGATACAAAGCCTTATACTGCCATTCTTCTTGCGCACTACAACTGGGGAAGCAAAAGGTGAGTCAGACTCCCGTATTACACCAGCTTCAAGATGTTTTTGGATGTGCTGCCGCACAGCATAAAGGTCCTGGGGATGGATAAGTCTGGTTTATTTGCTTTAAAGGTGTAGGATCGGAAACCTTGATCTGATGCCAAACCTTGTCAGTACAGCCAAAATCAAGGTCATGCTTTGCAAAGACTTCTGAGATGCTGTCGAGTTTGGCGGTAACACGATGTCTCCATTCAGGTGTCAGGGGCGAATGGCTAAAATTGTAGTTCAGCTTGCTCTCTGATGGCTTTGTAGACTTGACAGATTGATGGGTGTTTTGCTCTTTGTGCAGAAAGGATTGAAAAGCACTTATCTCTGCGATTTTAGCTCTGGCAGGAATCACTATGTCGTGATCAGATTCATTGGTAACTATAACTGACAGACAGGTGTGGAATGAGGGGAGGTCAACAAGGCAAGACTTAACCATCAACCCACCAGGCAGGGAGAAAGCAGATGGATGCTGTATGACTACTGCCTTTTCAGCCTGCAAGGATAGAGCAATAACTAAACCCTCCAGTACTTGGCTCTTCCCAGCAGGGATGGTTTGTGGACTGCTGGCCTGCATTTTTAGGATGCCGTGATGGTCTTCAGAAGTGAGCTTGTGTCTGAGTTCCAAAATATTTAGCACTGCTCTCTATCCATGTGACACTGGATTGAATTCAGAATGATGGTTTTCCAAATTTGTTGTAGACAACATCCAGTGTATTTGTGCCAACAAGGACAGAGGGCTGAGAAGATTGGAAGTCGGGGACCACAAATGCAAGGGTGTCTACATCTCTCCCAGGAACTCTTTGAGAAATGTCATGTTCAGGTCCTCATATCCCAAATAGGGAACACACTGTCCATCAGCACAGTCCACCTCCAGAAGCTTATTTAATGTTTTGATCTCGTGGTCTTGCAGGTGTTATAGAAGGAGTGTGTGACAGTAGTGACTTGAGAACCTGATTCAAAAAGACAGTGAAAATCATTTCCTTCGATTTTATCTTGTCCGGTGCTCTTTGCTGTCTGGATGACCACAGGAGCATGTGCTGTGCATTCGTAAGTCGGCGCGATGTTTGGAGGAAGGAATATGCTTCTTCATTAAGGTTTCTTTCACCATCTGCCTGTCCTCCTCAGGTCTTAACAGAAAGAAGAGCTCAGAAAATGACGGGGGTTCATCCTTTTTTTGTTCTAACCGCAACTTTTTTATGACCGAATTATCCCAGTATCCTCTGCAAAGTTCTTTTAAAAGGTATTTGTCCATTTCAGTAGGTGGAAGCCCACCAAGGCTCACTACCTTGTTAAATGTTGACTGCAGTCTCTGTAGATAGGAGGATGGTTGCTCTCCATAATCCTACAGTATGTTCAGAAACTGAAGCTCTTCTCCATCTTGTACTGCACCAAATGCTGAATCAAGCACCTACAAGAGAGCTGTTGGAAAATAGTTAGGCCCAAGGCCTTTGACTAGGTCAGCAGATGGGGGAAGAAGACTCTCCATCATCCGTCTGGTGATGTGGAGTGGAGATAAACTTGGATCAGCACACAGAAGATCAATGTGGGAATGCCAGGAGTCATAATCTGCTTCATAAGTCGGTTTTGGAACTTTCCAAAAAAAAGATCCACCACAATAAGGTGTCTTTATAGAACACGGGTTACATATACATTTCGTTATCTGTGCACAGTGCTAATCATCGAGGAAAGTAGATTTGTGTGTGCAGACTGTTGTACTACTCCAGTAGGCCTACTGGAGGCTATTGGGGTCATTAAGCCATTAGTAGTTAAATAAATGTAGTAAATGTGATTCTGGCTGTTTTCTGTGTAAGTGCACTGTTTATTGCTTGTTTATTGGAACAAAATGTACCAGTATTGTCAGTGTTAGAGTCACTTTGCCACCCATAAAATCAGTTAATGACAGTTTAGGATTTAAAAAGATGTTCTGAATCAAGTTCTCTTTTTTTCTTTATTTTACTGATTAGATTTTTTCCTCCATTTAAATGTTGCTGATTACAAAAACAAGTCTGACTTTTGCTGGGGCCCAGCCATGGGATGAAACAAGGACTGAACTACACTAAGAAAAGAGACTAGTTAATACTCTGAATCTCAAAATGCACAGCAATAACCCAACCTCCTGCACAGCTCCAAGGAAGGAAGAGTAACAGCTGCAATCCTCTTGACCTCATGGATCTTCAAACTCTTGCGCACAGCAGAGTGCTTTCTCTTTACCCGCAACCGTCAACAGATTGCATTGGGGAGGAAACGCGCATGGATGTCTGGGTCTCGCTGGCCAAGACAAAGACTGCATCTTTGGATCCAAAGCACGGCCTGCTGTATGTGTATCCAGTGACTGTAACCTAGGCAAGAATAAGACTAGTCGGCTTCTGTCTGAGATTCTGCAGAAAAGAATCTGAGTCAAATATTTCCCATGGTGTCCCTAACGAAATGCTTTTTACCTCCACTGCCCTGAGAAAAGACAGCATAGGAAACACAGTCCTGCATGCCTCCCCGTGTGTGCCTTTCCAAGCAGACGCTTCCCCTCCCAGCCCCTACTGAGAGTGGCTGCCACGGCTTTTTTGTCCATCGGACCTGCTGAACTCACTGCCCCCATCGGACATCCTCCTGTTCTTTAGAATGGTTGATATAAGAGGTTGTCTAGACAGAGAAAATTGATTTAAGGTAAAACAATTCAAAAGTTGGTTATTCTCATTGTGTTTGATTTTCTTTGGGGTCTTTTAGCCCTGATGCTTTTTGTTTTGGGTTGGCTGAACCACTAATCACAGTATGACTTCATCTCACCTGCCATCAACACGACCATCTTGTCAGTGCATACATGCTTTTCCACCACCATCTCAACTCCATTTAAAATGTATTTCACTGTAAGGGTTTTTCCTTTCAAAATTTTTTTTGGTTTTTCTTTTTTAAACCACCCTTTTTTTTTTTTTAAAATTTTTTTTTCCTTTTTTTGCATTGTAAAGTGATTGGTTTGAATTTTTCACATAAAAAGGTTTTTCCATTAGTTTTAAACCCCTATTCCGGGGTGTTTTAAATTCCCCAAAAACAAAGGGGGGGGGGGGGTTGAACAAACATCTTTACAACCTGACTGTGATTTCAAGGGGACTTTTTTTGGTTTTCAAAAATTTTATTCTTTTGTTTCCCTTTGGGGTTTTAAATTTCCTTTAGTTTCATTTTTTAAATTAGTATTTGGATTGAATGTTAACCTTGTTGACCAGTTTTCTTAGTGGGGGAATAAGGGTCTTTTGGGTTGGTATTTTGGGGGGGGGAAAAACGGGGGCCAAAAAGGAAATTTTTTGCGCTTTTTGGGCCAAGGCATGGGGAGGGGGGGTACATGAGGAAAAAAGATGGTACAGAAAAACCAAAACAGGGAAAAAACACAAAAGACACTAATAACCGGGGGAATAATAAAAATCCTTCCGGGGGTTTATGGGAAAAAGGGGGGCAAAACAAAAAAGCCGGGGGAAAATGGAAAATTTTAATCTCATCATTCCAATGAATTATATCTAGGGAAGCTGAGTCCGGGGGGAAAAAAGCTTTTTCCACATTTTTAAAGGGGAAAAAATTCTTTTACTGGTAGGGAAGGTGAACTAAGTAATAAAAAGTCCATTGTAGTCTAATAAAAAAGGGGGTTCATTGTGGGAAGAGCAGCTATAGTCCAAATTTTCATTACAATAATGTTTTGGGGTTTTGCTGGTAATCCTTCTGATAAAACTAAAAATCTATGAAAAAGTAACGAAATCACGAAATTAGGAGCAGGACTAAGCAAAACACAAAAAAGAAAAAAGATTTTGCAAAAGAGTGCGGGGGGAATCCTGGAGGTGCGAATTTTAACTGTGAGTGTGTGCAAGAATTAGACTGTCAACACAGATAGAGCGCCATTGTCCTTGAGGAGAGAGATGGAAGTTTTTCTTAACGGCCCCCCCGCAAAATTTATCTGGGTCACAGCTGTTGGGGGGGGCGGGAAAAAGGCGCCATGTTTACATAACATCCAGGAGAATTTTGTCGATAGCCACTTTTAGAAAATTGCCAAGGCCACGTTGGGGGCACCAGATTTAGAAAAAAAAAATGTGTTCTGGTTCAAGCAGTTTTGGGCGGATTTTTCCCACCACTTTAAAGAGTTTTTACTGTTATCTCTTAATTGCGAATCCAAATATCCAAATTTCTGGGACTTTCCCACAGTTCCATGATTAAATCCTTTTACCTCTGAGCCCAAAAGCCGCTTCAAGGCTACGATTCTAAGAACCGTATCCAGCTTGCGGCTTAGCTCTCTTAACAATTCAGTCTGAGCATTGATCGCTCTGCCCGTTTCATCCAACACGGCAGGCCCTTTGGGGATGCTTTTGGAAAACAGCTGCCCCTTTTTTCCCACTCATCGATAAATCAGGTAACCGCCGGGTCCCAAAAAGCGAAATCCTGTTATCCAAAAAATCCAAAAAAAATTAAAAAATAAACGTCTTCTGCGTCCTCAGCCGACATCGTAGTCAAGCACACAACTGGCTGGGCAAGCGGGTTCTCCTTTACCCTGTCTTCCCGTGGAAGAAATTTTATCAATTGCGTTGAGAGACCAGCTGCCAAACCCCCCCATTTGGCAAGTTTGGAAGATATGTAAAGTGAGGCTCTGAGAAAAACACAGACAAAAGCAGATGCAGAAGCAGGCAAGAGGGAAGGAGAGAAAACACGTGCGTCCTCCACCGAGAGCAGAGCAAGAAAAAGGAAGAAGAGAGAGGAGACATGCAGCACAGGTCTCTGGGGTTGGGACTCAAACCTGAGACAGCTGCGTCAAGCACTAAAGCCTCTGTATATGGGTTCCGCACTCTACCGTTGCACCACCCGCCGCGCCCCCACTCTTTCATGTATTGTTCTATGACACCACACCACACCAGGAAGGTATTCATAAAACAATAACTGACAAAGACTGACAGCTGTTTAGTTATGAGTTCCTGATAATCAGGTGGTGCCCCAACCTGGTAATTTTGATCTAAATTATCAACTTTAATAATTGCCTTTTGTACCTTTTAATAGTTATTCATAGCCAGGCCAAACAATCATTGCACAACACTGTTTTCAAGCAGTAAATTAGGTCATTTGAATCGGTTTATAATGTTTGAACAGGATCTTGTCTGATTTCTACTGTTCACAAACACACACACAAGCACACACACACACACACACACATGGGCATGCATGTTAAAAGATAATATATTGAGCAGCCGGAACAAGGTAATCTAAAGCTAACGGATACACTCTTTTAGAGTGTTGGTGTATGTAATGTAAGCAAACTGACCCCAAGTTTACCCAAAGGAACTAGCCAGCTGTCCAATATTTTTTTTAAATTTAAATCAACAATGCATTTTGTGTAGTTGTAAACGGTAATGTGTGCATCTATAGTTTGAGGAGTGGTGGTGAGGAAACAACGGTTTGGTAACTGTTAACATCGAACTGTGAAATTAAAGATTCTTTCTTGCCTGTTTGATTGTTTAACCTCAGCTTTTTTCTTTGCAGAAAAGAATCCAAATTTTATTTCAGTCCAAAACCTTTCCAACACCATTCAAAACTCGGTCTAAAGTAAGTTAATATGAGGGATGTTCCTTTAATTGTAAGGAGTCTCTTTCAAAACTAAAAAGCTGATTCTGAGTCCTAGTCTAAAAGTGCATTAATGTTATTCAAACCCAGGTAAATCTTTCCATCCTTTCAGGGCTTTATTTTGCCAATGGTGGTCTCTGTCCCGCACTCACTTGTGGAGTGAAAGCTGTTGAAAAGAGGGTTTTTTTTTTCTTAAAAGGCAAAACTAAAGTTGCACCTCAGCAGCTCAGCATCATCTTCCTATGTCTGGATACTCCTGTCACTTCCCTTCTGGACTGATATGGTTAAAAAATACGCTCCATCCGCCACTGCCAGTTTCGCAGGTTGTTTCCTTGCTAACAAGGTGAGTCAGCAAATGAGGGAGTGAGAGCTAGGGCAGACATAGGCAAATAGGGTGAGAAAATGGAGAGATGAAGGAGAGAGGGAGTGAACGAAGGAGAGGAGAGGAAGGCCTTGCAGCCCTTAGCAGAGGCATTCAATGATTCATAGACTTAGTCCAGTGATATCAGTGGGTTTCTGATATTGAAACACACAAAAATACACAGTCAGGTTTTAAATAGGAAAGTGAAAAGCCCTGCAATCCTCTGTTTGTTAATGGGTTCGAGAAAGCATTAAAGTTGGCTTCTCTTCTTGTTCTTTTGAAAGGCAAAGCCTGTATCTGTGTTTGTGAAGAAATACAGAAAAAGCAAAGGTTTAAGCTGTGTTTCTGTCCCAGTAGGCAGCCTGAAGAGATGCTTAGGGATTGTGTCCTCCAGCACTAACATCTGTTTTCTTCTTTTTTTGAAGTCCAAAACAGCTTGATAAATTACCATAATCCTTAATATGCTCCACACTTCTCCTTTGAGTTACCACACATCACTGCACCATTGTAATCCCTTACCCGATGAAAACATCACAATGCTTGAGCAGGGTTATTATCCATGAATTACATCCAGTTATTCTCTGCTTTTTACAGCAGACATGGAAGTATGGCTGATTTCCTGCCAAAGACTATCTCAGTGGTTACGCCTACAGTCTGCAGGCATTATATTTCCTGAATACTGGGGCCAATGTTGATGAACAGTTTTGTTGCAAATCAAAATATACACTGTTCTAAAGAAAGTCACACCTTTTTCAATATGATTCAGTGTGTAAAATCTAAGTATGCTGCAGATATTTCAAATGGTTAGTGTTACTGTCAGCTGACAAAAGTATGTGAGTCTGTATTCAGAATCTACATGTAAAAAAAGAAAAAAAACTTAAAACCATTCATCGAAAATGGCAGCCAGCTTCTCTTATTCTGACAACTAATTCGATCAATCCATGATCATATCTACTGTGTGTTGTATCATGTTGTATCATACTTTTTACACATATAGCTCTGACCTATCAGCTCTGATGCTACAGGCACATAGCCAGGCTCTACTCTACAGGCATATAGCCAATAAAATCCCCATCGTAACAATGTACAGTATGAGGAGCCGGACTACAAACGGGCTTCAAAAACACGAGCATGAACAGTGTTTGTTTCTGCACCCTCACTGCATTATTGTGCATATCGTTATCGTACAACTGTCAGCTAAACATCTCTACTTGGGTCTCATTTGTCATAAGGACATTGTCCCAGAGATCTTGTGTGTTGAGATAGAAATTTAGTTAAGTTTCTTTAATGAAGGATAGCACATAAGACAATGTAACCTGATAAAACAATGCAACCGTTGTTGTGCACAAAGGTTTTCTAATCACAGGCTAATATGCAAACCCAGTCCTTGGTTGGACTTTTGTTTTTAAGACAGCATATTAAAACTACTCAATCCACACACACACGCAAGCACACAAACACAAACACACACACATGCTCAAAGTACCTTTAACTAATGACAGGAGATACATGGGCATGCATGTTAAAGATAATATATTGAGCAGCCGCAACAAGGTAATCTAAATCTGACAGATACACTCTTTTTAGAAACTTTAAAGGGCAGAAAATAGAGGAATGTACTGTTAGCAGCCCACTGTCCACAGCTTCATAGTCGAGCTTACTCATTTTCTATATTCTGGTGACAAATTCCTACATTTCCCGCACTTTCTGCCATGGCGTCATTGGACAAGGAGGCAGAACTAAACTCGCCATGTAGCTTTGGAAAAACAAAAAGAAAAGAAGGTGGTGATATAGGCCATTAAACCATAAAAGGGACGAAGAAGAGGAATACAGCTGTCAGTGCGAGTACAATGGCTCGTACTCGCGACCAGCTGCTCAGAGCAATGTATCACATATGAAACAGTTCGATGTGGAGACTTTTTCCCGCCGAGCAGTTCATTGTGTAGCACTCATAAATTGAGCTGTAGGTGGACATATCTGGAGGACTCCGCGCGTACGTCCGTGGAGTCAAGTACGCACGACTGTGTTTTAATCCTTAACCCTCCAACAGTCCCAAACATGCCGCACTTTTTTACTCTATTTCTAATTGTACTGATGTCAGATTTAATATTTAACATGGTAACCAAGTCCTTTAGAGTCTGAGATGGAGCTCTCTGATTTTATTTCTGGAAACATCTTTGGGAATTGCACAGTTAGACCTCATAGTGAATCTTTATCTGAAGAATAATGAATTTGTTGGGAAATGTTTTTTTAACTTTTTAAAGACTGATGGGCAGCAACAGTTGTTTCTCTAAATTGTCATTAAGTTAACACAGATAAAACTGCTTCAGTGCAAAAAAAAACTGACAAAAGCTTTGCGTTTACAGAAGTGCTCACATATGGTGAGAATAAGTTAATGAACCCATTTGTTCAGAAGCCCGTTGCTGTTATATTGTTGTTTGAAAACATCAAAGGTAGACTGTTTTATTTACTGGCTTTGGATTTTGTCAAATTTTTGTTAAATAATCATACTTAACGGATTTTATGGACAAGATCATTTTATTTTATTCTCATAGAAATAAAAAGGGTTTAAACTTACTTTTTTCAAAACTATTTATACATTTGTTAAAGGCAAATAAAACTAGCAAGCACTTGTCAGTCTTCTAACCATTTCTGTGTCCTCCATGTAAGCATTTTATTACTGTTCATTAATCATTTGCTCAGATGTTATGTAGCTTGTTTCCTTATCCTTCTTTTCCTCATGCTGTCACTTCATTTCTTCGTTCACTCTGGAAATCAGGGGCATCAGTTACACTGCTGAGCTCATTCCATTTTAATTTAGATCTCTATGTTAAGATGGACATAAATATTGCATTCCTGGGACCTATTAATATGCTGATCCCAGTCTAAATGTTTTAATATATGCTGTGTAAATTATTAACGTGTTCACCGGCCACTTTGGATCATTTCTCAGAAACGTTTACATTTTGTCTCTTTAGATACTGAAATAATTTTAATCATGAGCTGCAACAGAAATAGGAGAAATTTTCCCATCATGATCTTTTCATGGACACGACCTGCCCTCTCTGCCAGTGATCGCCACATTACCATGTGAAGCTGCTATAAACAGGGGGGAAAGTTATTCTTTAAACCAGCCCATCTTGCTTTCTCCCTTAATTCTTTTAAAGTCCCCATGCATTTTATCACCTGCACACACATATCCACACACTCCAGATATTATTCTAAAAAATTCTCATCTGATGTTCCATTAGACACAGATGCCAAGGCAGCAGCTACAGCGATAAAGTTGGCGTTTCAAGTGACTGAGCTCAGCAATTTATTAAAAGCCGGTTGAACGCCGGCAGTGACAGACGCTGTCGCCTGCCGTTGTACACACACGTGTGCTGTGTGTTGTGGCGGAAGATGGATTGGAGTACAGATTGTAAGTGACATGTTAATTTCTTCTCCGTCACTCACGGCCGAGGCGTTAGCTCCTGCAGTAAAGGAATGGCTGAGCCATCAAGGATTTCTTCCTCTGTTCTTTCCTCACTCATCCCCTTTTCTTTACTCTTCTTCCTGCCATTACAAACTCCATCACTGTTCTAAATCAAATAAATTTTTGATTTATCTTTCTGCCACATGCCTGCAAGCAATTTGATGTTTTAAAGATCGCTTCATATGGCAACATGCATCTTCTCAAAGTTAAGGTCAGACCACATGTGTAGACCATGAGAGGATCCTAATGTCAGAACTTTACACCAAGGGAGATTTCTTTAGTGCTCATTAAAAGCGGAGGGTCAGCATTAGAGAGTCAGCATTAATGAAATCCGACAATCACTAATTGATTGAGGGGAGTTCAGCTCACAGACACACAGAGATCTGTTGCTTTCAACCAGGTTTCTCCCATTTAGTTTTTGCTGTTCTTTCTTTTAGCTGATTTTTCTGTGTGCTTTCCTCCTCATTGTGCTTCAGTTCAAAGTGTGACTCAAAACTGTATATAACATACAACTCAGCCCATGGTTTTCACCTTGTGTTTATGCTTCAAACTGATGTATGATGGTTGGAGCAACTTAATATATGCAGTCGTAAAATGAATGAGTCATGTATGCTGTGTCTAGTTTCTGCGATTATTGTGAACCTCACATTCAATACATTCTTTAATGTTGTCATTATGGGTCATAAATGTAACTGTCAACAACCAAGAGCATATAACCAGTGCTCTATTTCCACTCACTCTGTGTGTGTGTGTGCAGGCAACCGTGGTACTATGGCTGGGGCTTCAACTTGCCGCGGGGTCAGGCTCTTCTTGACAAATGGAACCAGATTCCGGACAGCACAGACATCCTGGTCACACATTGCCCCCCACTGGGTGAGATATGAGTTATAGTGTTTCCCCCACTCTCCCAAGGGACACACACAAACAAACATACACACACACACCAGTGTCTCATTAGTACAATATTTTCATGGAATCAACAAACACGGAATCACCAAACTCACCTTCAGTTTGTTAGACAAGTAATCCTGATGATTTCTTCCCTGGAAACAGCTGATCTGAGCTGAAAAGGAAAAATTAAGTTCTAAGTCCTGATCCTACCTCTTACTGTCAGAGTATTTTAAGATTTTTTCAAACATGCAAAGACATTGGCATATGTTGCTATATGTTGTGCCATGTATGTTAAATACATTTCCAAAATACAACTTACATGCATTTGTACGGCGCCCGGGAACTGACATGGTGGAAAAATATATATATAGCTTGCGCACAAAATACTAATTTGTGCCCACGAAGTACTGATAACAAAGTAGGCATCAAGTGACCTGTGTTAGAGGAGATGTGTAACTCAAAAGTGATGGAGCTCAGGGTACGGTGGGTGTGTAAATGTGTATGTGTGCCTACGTGCGGTGGCGCTGTGCGCTGTCATACATGTGACCACGAAGAAGAGATCAGAGAGAGAAGAAGAGTGTGCGTGCAGTTGTGTGTTCTGGCAGTATGCACGATGGTGACCAGGGAGGAAGTTCAGCTAGCCACGGTACATTTAACGTGCAATCAGTGTGCAGTACAGTTATTAAAAACTCCGCTGCTTCAGCACTCCGGTCCCTTCATTATTATAGAAGTCTCATCCCTGTGACACGCAAGTACAGGGAGTTAACCCCGAAGTGAACAACCATTTCGGCCCTGGAGGAAGCATCTCCCCTGTGTTTCCCGACCACGGTCAGAAAACGGAAGCAGGAAGGACTAACACCTGGCTCTCAATATTCTATTTAAATGCCTCTCAATAATGAGAATTCTTTGCGATGCCAGGCTTTTCAGAATCTCTTTGTAGCTCCTCCCCAGCCTAAAATTAAACTCGATCAGACTATCCCTGTCCATCCAGTTGTTGTTTTGTTCCTCCGTATGCTTGAGGAAGTGCGCTGTTTTAGTATTTCGTGCGCACGTTATACCTATGTCGTGGGAACAAATTAGTATTTTGTGCAGACATTATCTATATTTCGTGGGAACAAATTAATATTTCTTCGGGCCGAATTAGTATTTCGTGGGCACGGCATTTTTTTTTTTCCCCATGTCAGTTCCCGGGCACCGTACATTTGTAACTTTTACATTACATTAACCAGTCATATAGGAGCTCCTGGATTGAAGCTGGAACTGCTCAACAGTGCAGTGTGACAGCAGGGCACAAAGAACAGATTAAATTTGAGAAACAAAGATCTGTGAAAACAATTAGATTAGAGAGAAGCCTAAAACCTCCCTACTGCTGGCTCATTTGTTACCGTTACACATCACGAGGTTAACACCTAATCATACTATTTAACGTGTCTGACATTATATTAGATATTATGTGCAATAATGTCTTCTCAGGAGCATGATAGTACATAAGTAGTCAAACAGTTGAAGGAATAAAAGGTGGAGAGACAGAGGAAGCTCGAGTGAGGTCTTAAATGATTCGTGATAAAAATATTATTAGACCCAGGGGTAGCTTCATTGTGTGGGGTGCGGTTTAAAAATCACATTATTGATAGAAAAGATCCAAAAAGGAGAACAGGCTAGGACTGATGTCAGGTTGATTTTTTTTTAAGATTAGGGTTAGGTTATGCTATTAACAGATTTGACTGTATGAGCCTAAACACATCTGTAAATCAGTTGTTAAAGATCTTTATGTATAAGAAAAGCCTCAGCAGATGCTGCTTTTTAAATTTTTGTCAAATATAAGACCAGTTGATCTTTAAGACGTATGGCTATGGTTGCTTTTCACCATGTTCGCATGGATACCCTCTTTATGATTTATGTTTTTTAGAGGAAGCTATGCTGGTGAGTTACTTATCTGCCAAGTTAGCAAATAAAAGTTTTGGTTCAGTCAGCTTGCTCTGCTGTCTGTAAATTCATTCCTCCCTACTGGATTAAGCTTTAATTACAATCGTAGTGGAAACCTTAGTGCTCACCTTTTAGTTGCTAACCACTTTACCACACATTCTTATCACAGAACAAAGTCCTTAATAAACACAGATGCTAGATCGCAAGCTGACTGACATCCTACTGTATGTGCATGCTTACGCACAAACACAATAATGGACCTCTGATGTGCACACACACTTTCACACCTCAATTCCTTTTGCAGCTGTGCTGTTCCGACAACTGTTTATGATTGATTTCTGTGTCTGCAGCTCAGCTTCAAACGCTACAATTTATTTTTCATTCAGCTTAGCCAACTGTCTCCAACTATCTGCTCACAAGCCACCAGCATATGGAGCAGCTATAGCAGGCTACTTGTGCATGACACATATTCACTCAGATGCAAAAGCTAAGCGACTGACATGAGGGCATGAGGAAGAAAAGGACAGATGTTGACAACTTTACAAATATTTTTTTCTCTTATTAAAAAATGAAGGAATGAAAGAAGCAAATTGTGAAGAAAAGAGCAGTGTGAGCAAGACACTGTTTAGTAGTGCAAAATAGGTTATTATATCTTTAGAGGTGAGATAAAGCTGCATATCAGAGGCCAAAGAGGAAAAACATGGCCTCTTTATCTGGCTGTGAGGAAGAAGAACATCATGAAGAGATGGGATGGGAGTGAGAGAAAAAGAGGAAAACAGACTCCCTGCCCAAAGCAGCAGCTGCTTTAAACAAGAGGCACATTAGAGTGAAACACCCCAAGACACAAAGAGCCCTCGTAAATTCTCACTTCACTTCCACTGCTGCCACCGCTTTGCAAGAATTACAATAAACTACTCTATGTTGATCAAGATGTTTTCTCCATCTGCACATTGGTTTAATAGATCAAGAAGTCAGACTGACTCACTTAATAAACCGAAGCAGTTTGGCAATTCAGTAAGATGTAGACAACATATTCCCATGTGGCCGCAGCATGAAAAATCTGGATTTCTATTAATTTTTCTGGTTACCCATCGCTGAAAAAAACCCACCTCAAAACAGGCATACGTGGGTGGCTCTCCTGAAATATTGATTTAGAAAATTTTAAAAATTACATATTTTAATACTATTTTTTACATGTTTTAAGACAAAACTAAATAAGGATTAGGTGTTAACAATGTTGATTTAGAAACATTTACTAATAATAAACACCATTTTTAAATGTTTTTTGCTGTAAGATCTCTATCTATCTATCTATCTATCTATCTATCTCAGTAAAACAATTTTCCATTGACCATATGCCTAACAAAGAGTGTAAGTGTAAAACTGTGAATTTAGAATCAATAAATATATAAAATACAATCTCTCTAAAAATTAAATAAAATAAAGTACTTTAAATAACAGAGTCAAAGAGATGATGGCCTGCTCAGCTACAACTAAAAATATAACAAACAAAAAGGGATTTAAATTCTGCTCATTCATTAACACACCAGTAAATGGTACAACCCAAAAGTCAAATTTCTGTTGAACAGACATGGGGATGATGATGTTGTTTTCAGTCTGTGATTGAAAAGTGAAACATTAGATAGACAGGCTTTACAATTACCATTTTGAACGAATGTATCTGGATTATATCAAAACAACTACTGGCCAACCTTAAATAGTCCTAAATTTAATGGATTTACTGTAGTTTTATTTGAAAATTCACACACAGAAAAAATATTCTATTGTTTAAAAAATACTATTTGGTTTCTCTTTTTTAAAAAACCTCTATTAGTCAGTCCCCTTTTTTATCTTCTTTCCTTGTTTGCTCCTTTTCTCTGTTGTCTTTTGTTTTCACTTTATTGTTTTCTGGAAAGAGTGACAGGAGGCAAACAATTGAGTCTCATACTCCGCACTAATTTTGTTCCTCCAACTAGATGCTTTTATTGACTCTGCGTCAACAGCGTGCCTCCTCTCTGTGCAGCCATTAAATCCTACACACTTCATGCTTCATCCCTGTCACACGTACTGTGAAGTTTGCATCTGCGTGGCTTTGATTGATCTTTATTTTATATGAGTGCTTTCAGACAGCCTGTTTTTTTACCCTTTGTGCTGTGCTGAGCAGTTTACCATCTCACAAACAGCCTGAAATGAAAAGCTTTGTTTGAAAAAGTGATGTATTGCCATTAGAGGGGAGGTGGAATTTATAACCCTCACTCAGGCATGGAAGCAGCAAAAGCACAGGAAATCAACCCAAAGCTATCAAACATCTAATCAAGTGAATTTCTGAAACAATCTGAACAGAACCATTATTACAGCAAAGTAGGAGTAGAACATCACTTTCAGTTAGATAGCATTTTTCCAGCCAGTGGTTACTCAGGAGGCAAGCCTTATTTGACTAGGCTGTAAACTTTCAAGACTTTGAAGACCTGAGACTGGGGTGGAGGTTTACCACCAGGAGGACAATGACCCTAAACATACAGCCAGAGCTACAATGGGATGGATCAGATCAAGAAATTTTGTGTGTTAGAATGCTAATGAACTATGATTCTACTAAGTTTTGACTCAGTAGTGCACATCGCACCTTTCACATTTTTATTTGTAAAAAATGTAAAAACTATTTAGAATTTTCCTTTTACTTTATGCTTATCTACTACTTTGTGTTGGTCATTAAAGATAACATGCAGCAAATAAACTGTCATATGTTAAGGTTATGGTTGTGGACCAAAGTGCAGATGCAGGCGAGGAGTCGGCATGGCGAGGCAGAACGATGACTTATTTAAATCAAAACAAAGGCTAAACTCACAGGTAGGCAGGCAGGATGAAAACAGAGAGTTTAGGAGTCCAGGTCTAACAGAGCACAAGAAACGAAGCCAACTTGGCGCAGGGAAGGTGATGCAACAAACCAGCACTGAACAAAGGAACTAGACTAACTAATAAACAGAGGGTAACAAAGGGCAAGTAATCAAAAGAACTAAGAACAGGTGTGACACGGAGGCAGGGAGGCTGAAGGAACAGGTGAAACTAATATAGAGACTAAAGCATGAGGAAAGGAACTAATCAACACGACAGTAACCAGAACCAAACGAAACCACAGACCAGGATAAAATAACCAAAGAAGCATAAGAAATCTAGAATAACCATGAACAGAGAAACTAGAGGAAACATAAAAACAATACCAAGCAAAACTATAAGCAAGATAAATAATCACATGAAGCATAAGGAAACTGGTAAACAAGAGTGTAAAGAAACAATTGCCAAGACATAAACATAGAGATACTAAAAGAGAAATTAAACTAGAGAATACAAGAAAGACGATGAACTATAATAATTACAATAACAATTATACTAATAGTAAACCATACTAAGTAATAAGAGAACACCCATAAGGAAACCTAAGAGGGAAAAGACTAGGAGGCAGTAGAGGGAGCAAAACAAACTAACAAACATGATACAAAAACCAAAATAGAAACATCTAGACAAAATAAACCAAAGTCCAAAATGTCACACCGTGACATAAACATAAGGACATTAAGGTTTGAGTAAATATTCAACGGATATGAATACTTTTTCAGGCCACTGTATTCATTATTACCTTAGTTACCTTAGAAAGAAACATTTTAAATTAAGACGGATCTTTTGTTTATGGGATTATTTTTTTCCTTTCATAACTGACAAAATATTGGCTGTGAATAATTACATTCATTTACAGATCAGTTTTTATATTGTTGGGATTTAAAAGAACCCTACATATATAGGTCATGGAAATGTAGAATTATGACTCATTATAACTTTACCTTTCTGTTCTGCATCTTCATCTGTCTTAGCCAGACTTCATCTACATTTGTCTTAATTAAATAACAATAAAGGCTTGATAAAACATGGAGATTAACCAGAAAACAATCTTCATTCTGCTCTGCTGCAATAGCTGGCATACAAATAAGTGCAGGATGTGATATGTTGGTAACATTTTGCTACCAATTGTTTTTTTAATGCCTCTGAACTGTTCAACTCAAATCCAACAATTAATGTGGATCCTCTAATGGTGCGTTCAGACTGACTGCGAATGACGCTACAGGAGCGAGTGATTTACATGTTAACCCTATGTAGAGGCGAGTTTGAGAGCGAAGCGTTGCGAAGGACGCAATGCGAAGGATACGATGCAAACGGCCAAATTGGGGCAGAAGATAGATGGACAGGCGTTCTGCAGCAGAGATAAAGCCCCTGTAGTAAGGCTGATATATCCCCCAACGCAAGACAGCAGGTCCTCAAACTGGGTCCTGGATAGATGGAAGTACCGCTGAAAGCAACCATCATTCAGATGCTGCTCCTGGAGTAGGTGGCGGTACTCTCCAAACTGGTTCTGTCTCTGGAGAATCTGGTGAACCCAGAGTCGTGGACGCCAGTGGCCTTGTTCGATGTACCATAAATAAAGCACCGTCACTCGCTCCATGTTGGGTTGAAACCTGCAAGCAGGTAGAAACTACTCCTATTTGATGATGCAGTGAAGCGAGTGGAGCGTTGTCGCCCGTTGGCCAATCAAAATAAGACAGCTCTACAGCTGCGTGAAAAAAGAGAAAGTGAGCCAATAAAAGAAACGGAAAAGAGCTGAAGGATAAGTTTGAAGGCTTTTTAATATTTATATTTGTTTTGACTTGAGTTAACAACGCCAGACTGAGGTTGTTTTCACCAGTATTGTGGATTTTGGACAGTTTGCTACGAGCGTGTCGAGCACGAGGCGGCTTCAGTGACTAAAGAGAGGAAAACCTGAAATGGCGAGCCACCCATGGAGACATCTGGATTGACGCAGCGCCAGGAAAACACCTCTGCATCTCCAATTACCATGTTCAAGCTACGTGAGGACCTGAAAAACCTTTACTTGGAAGCGGAGCTATTGAGTCGTGAAGTAGCAGTAAGAGTAAAGAGAACACCCAACAGTTGTGTGCCACAACTGGATTTTCAGAACACTGGACGGCATTGTAGTACGGAAAGACAAACTTCACCTGTTGTGTTGTGGAGTTGTGATTCAGAAATTGTTAATTGACCATATATAGACTGACGTGTGTATGTTTTGTATTTTAAACACCTTGTTAAAGTTTTGTGATGTTGCAAGGTGAAACACTTACACTGAACTGCTAAAGTGAATGAGGTCTGGATTAATATACCAAGGCTAAGGCTTACCAGTTGGTCTTTTTTGATGTGACTAAATAGTTACTTAATAAGTTAAATAGTAAAGACTGAGATCTTAAAGTTTCTAAGAGATAAGACCTAAATTCAGTCGACTCAAATAAAATAAACCTTTACACAATTTAAATAGTACCTTGATAAAAGAATAAGTTTTCTTTACTGAAAGGTTTTAAAAGAGGTACTAAAAGAGATTTTTTACTTTATTTCATTTTACTTCTGTTTATTTCCTAAGAGTGAACTAGAGTACTTAAGAGGTTAAGTGGATTTATTTTGGTTATTTATTTTAAATGCATCCTGGTATCAGCGGTTGGTTAAATATTCATTTTAATTTTAATTTCTATTTCCTTAATTAAACAAGCCGGCATTTAAAATATATCTTCTAGTCTGTGGTGTGGTTTATTGTTTAGATAATTCTGCTGCTTCCACAAACCTAAAGCCTGGTCTTACTTCACTATCATTTATATGAGTGTTACATCATACTCTTTATGACCAGCAAATTTGGAAAACACCATTTAGTGATAAGACAACGATGTTTAAATGGTTTTCCTTTCTATTTTTTGAATCCCAAGCAAGTGCTCCTGTGCCCTTATAATTCTCCCTCAGCAACACAACAATGATTCCCAGGTAAAGCCAAAGATCACACCACACCCTGGGCCCCAGCCAAACATGATTCCTCAGGACCGTGTGAGGATTCAGCTACTGAAGTTGACCTTGTGCTATAATAACATTACTGCCACAGATATTACATTTATGTTGTTGTGTCAATGACCTTGTCCAAATCTGTAAAATTTATATTTGAGAGGTTTTTACACCTTCACCACCAGTTTAAACCTTCACCACCAGTTTCAACCTTGCCATGAATGAAGAAACATTCCTATAAGCTTATCGGCAAAGAATGTGGCTTCTTATGTATGCTACACCTAAGCTGAAATCATTTTAACCATGCATGTGCACGCTAAAAATAGACTATATTGCCAAAAGTATTGGGTCACACCACCCAATCAATGAATTCCGGTGTCCCAATCACTTCCATGGCTGCAGAGGTATAACATTTGGTGTGGAGAAACTTGACCTCAAACTTCTGGACCATCTTTGGGAAGAATTAAAGCAGATGCTGCAGTTCTGGTGTGTCTGTGTGTTTGTTCAGCAATTACTGTGAGCCAATCACACAATGGGTCTACATTGCGACATTTTTTCTGTTTAAGTCATGGCCTTATTAACAGCAGCATGACGCCATGCTGCTGTTAATAAGGCCATGACTTATACTCTTCACAGTCTGCAGGAAACTTTAAATCTCTCATTGTTTATTCGCATCAGTTGAACAAGCTTAAACTTTACAGAGTTTAACTATATTAAAACAAAAACCCACAACCTGTAGTTTGCTCTTTCTCATCCTGCACACAAGTAAATATAATGCCAGAGATATTCTTTGACATCCTAACAGCTAAACGCTGCAGACTGAAACTCTTTTCTTTCCTCTGTGTCCCTGCGACCAGCAGAGCCAAGCCCTACTCCAGTGTGAAGTGTACACTGTGCACAATAGACCTCAGCATGGCACAGTTTTCAAATTCAAGTTCAAAAACACTTCATTAATCCCCAAGGGAAATTAATTGTTGTTGTAACTCATACTATGGTTTCTTCAAAGAGCCGTTGTAGATGCTGATGGCTGTAGGCAGGAAGGATCTCCTGTAGCAGTCTGTCTTACAGCAGATCTGAATGTAGACACTCTGTTGTTATACAATAGTCTCATGGAGAGGATGCTCAGAGTTCTCCATAATGTTCTTCATTTTATTAAGCATCCTTCTCTGCACAATGATCTCCAGAGGTTCCAGAGGAGCCCCCAGAACAGAGCCTGCCTTCTTTATCAGCTTGCTGAGCTTTTTTAAGTCCCTGGCTCTGATGCTGCTACCCCAGCAGATGATGGCAGAAGAGATCACACTCTCCACAACAGACTTATAGAAGATATGCAGCATCTTGCTGCAGACAATGAAGGACCTAAGCTTCCTCAAGAAGTACAGTCTGCTCTGTCCCTTCTTGTAGACGGCTTCACAGTTGCATCTTCTCTCCAGTCTGTTATCCAGGTGAGCACTGAGGTATTTATTCTCCTCCACCACCTCCACTTCTTCTCCCCTGATGGAAATTGCGTTTGTCCTATTCCTGTTTCTCTTAAAATCTACAATTATCTCCTTTGTTTTATTCACATTCAAGATGAGATGATTGTTTCCACACCATGCCACAAAGCGCTCCACCACCTTCCTGTACTCATCTTCTTGTCCATCTCTGATCCACCCCACAACCGCAGAATCATCTGAGTATTTCTGCAGCTGACAGGAGTTTGTCTTGTACTGGAAGTCTGAGGAGTACAGAGTGAAAATGAATGGTGAGAGTACAGTCCCCTGTGGTGCTCCTGTGCTGCTGACTACCTTGGTGGACACACAACCCTTCAGTCTGAGAAACTGTGGTCTGTTTTTAAGGCAGTCTTTGATCCAGGAGATTGTTGAGCAGGAGATTGTTAGAACATGGCTTCTGGGGCTGAAGCCCCAGATGTTTTCTGAATAGCCCCGGTTCTCTTAAGGAACGAAATTTAGAAGTATTAAAAAGATGGATTAAGCCACAAAATGGCATTGGATTTCACATTTTTATCTAAAAAACAATCTGGTTTGTTTATCTTGTGCTCCATATAATCACTGCCCACTTCACCTAACCTGACAATGAGTTGAAAGAAAAAAATAATTGTCATTTGAGCACACAGGCGCGACTGCGCAAATACGCGCACGGGCACTGGCGGACTGGCACTCTGTCCATCCTGGAGAAGTTCAGGATGGCTGTTCAGTCCAGTCCCGTCGGCCTTCCTTGATCATACCTGAAAAGTTACACTGAGCGCCTCGAACAGGGCTTATTTCAGAGCAACCGCAGAGCCAACCGGAGAGCTGAGTCTGGTGCCTGTTTGCGCACAGAACCAGGTGGAAGCTGAGCAGGATAACTCAGGCTTAAGTTAGCGATAAAACCTGAATGCTGACTCAGACTGGCCTGATCGTAAGTTAAAGCTAATCACTTGTTCACCCAGCAAGACATGATGCAGAAGTTTACTCTAATGAGCATCATCAGGGTCGCAATGAGGAACAGAGTAGAGGGACTTTCACCTGAGCAACAGGTAAAGTTAAATGGCCTGGCCGTGATACAATACAGTAGGAATCCTCTCTGTGAGCTTCTAGCTGGATTAATCACGATGTGAAAAATATCTGGTCCTTTAGTTCAGTCAAAATAAAAGTTACTAAACACATTAAAAAGGTTCTTCAGATTATAACATTGCATCTCATTGCTGCAGCTAGTCTTATAGTCCAGTTCTACATGTAGAAAGAATAAAATGTTGCTGAATACGCCAAGAAAATATCTACTGGTACCAAGACATGGTAGAAAGTGTAAAATAAATCCGGCTTCTTTTTTAGATCTTCTGTGCTGATTCTAAACATACAACTCTGCGTTGTTTAAAGGTGCAGTATGAGAAATAAAAATCATAGAAATTAATCACAGGTGTACCATTAACTAGTTAACTGTGTTATTTTTCTGAATAACGTGTGATATTATATGAACTAATAAAACAAGGATACAGGATTACTCAAGGCAATATGTTCATACCATATGTATACAGTTATTAATAACTGTAATATTAATACTAATGACAGAACAAAGATGACAGTCCAAGAAAGGTCCAGGATGAGGCTCTATCTTATGTTTCAAAGACCACAACTTAACACCCATTTCTCTCAGAAAGTGTTTAATAGTTAGAACTTAACTAATGTCTCACATGCTCAGTGCAGAACAACAGCCTGTGCTGTAAATGTTTCATTTATTATTTTTGGCAGGCCAAATTTCTTCAGTGGAATGAAGGGCTAAAAAGATGGCAATAAAACAGAACAGGTTCATGAAAGAAGGAACAATTTTAATAAAATTTTTGGAAAGCTCTCAGCATAATTAAATCAAATAAATGTGTTTTTTGGATCTCACCGTTTCAGTAAGTTTAAAAAAATCAACTTTATACCAGTTTCATTTTTTGAAATGTAAGAAATAAAGATCATGGAGCCTCAGGAGTGAAACATTTGGATGAGAGTGTAAAATTTAAAAAGGTCATTTAAATAGATGAGAAAAGAAGCTCATTTATTTGGTTAAGAACACATTTTGTCAGCAAAACTTTAGATTTTTTTTTTCTAAATACAAGAAAATGTGTCATTATCTGTTTCAGCAAAATGTTTTTAATCAATCCTAAACTCTGCTTTCCTTCATTCAGCTTCTAACAAAAAATAAAAACCAAGTAAAATGGAGTAATGACGAAAATTCAATCTGGGAGACTCACCCACTCCTCCAGCTTCATCCAATGGCTTTTTCGTGCGTCTCCACTCCATCCAATCAGCATCAAGTCCGCAGCAATCCTCACCCAATGATCCTGCAAGGCTCCACATTTAAAGTCTCCCATTCGTGGATCTCCCAGCTGTCAGCCGAGCTTCCACCCTCCTCCACCCCATCGCCTACATGGAATTCTCAGTTCCATTACCATCAGGCCTCCTCTCCATCACCAGTATCAGATCCCAGGGGAAGACAATTCTAATTCTAATTCTGAGACGTTCAATCAAGTTCTTGCATTATCAACATTCATGTCTTCCTCTGGGGTCTGAGCGCCAAACAAATAAACATTTCTTGTGTATCTTCTCTAATTGCATTTTGTGTTTCTTATTGTGAGTCTCTACAGGATTGAAATTATTGTAAACCTTCTTTGTTTGATTCACAATAATTTAGATTCAATCAAAACCCAGCCTAGACAGAGAACTGGTACAACATGGTTATTTTAACTTTAAATGACTTAGAAACTTGGCCGCTGTCTTATGAAAAATGAAAATATTTTGGGTCTGGACTAAAGTCCCCAATGTTTCAAGACCCCAAAAACACCCCTGTTGTTGAGGTCTCCACCTGAGTTTTCTGGAGTGTCTGACAGAGCAAATCAGGTTGAATTGTGTTAAATGCAATGAAGAAATCAAAGAACATGATCCTCACAGTGCTGCTGGCTTTGTCCAGATGACAGTGTGCTTCTTGAAACAGGTGTATGATGGCATCTTCAACTCCAACTCTACAGTGATAAGCAAACTGAAGAGGGTCCTGATAGTTTATTGTTTGCTTACTCAGGTGGGCCAACAGGAGTCTCTCTAGGACCTTCATGATGTGGGATGTCAGGGCAACAGGTTTATAGTCATTGAGGACTGATGGGTGAGTTTTCTTTAGTACCCGAACAAGACAGGAGGTCTTCCACAACACTGGAACCTGCATCTGGGCCAGGGAAGATTGAAGAGGTGCTGCAGAATCTCACAGAGCTGCTCTGCACAGGCCCTCAGGACTCTAGGGCTGGCACCATCTGGACCTGCAGTCTTATTCTGGTTCAGTCTTTGCAGTTGTCACTTCACCTGACTTCTGGAGACACACAGGTGGAAGGTGGAGGCAAAGGGAGCATCATCATCTTCTGATTTGGTTTAGGCAAACATGTAGAAGCAGAAGGGTCCATGGTTGAGGTGGAAGATAAAACATTTGAGGTGTGACAGAAAAACTGTGGGTCAAAGGAGGGTGGGATGTCTGTTTGGCTTTGAGTAAGAGAGAAGGATGCTGAGCTTGTTTCTGAACTGAACCTATTGAAGAATGTGTTCAGTTCATTGGCTCTGTCCAGACATCCATTGGTCTGATCTTCTTTCTGCTTGAAGCCTGTGATCTTCTTCATCCCCGACCACACATCTCTGATATTGTTTTGCTGGAGCTTGCTCTCCAGCTTCTTCTTGTACACCTCCTTGCTGTCTCTTATCTTGACTTTAAGTTGCTTCTAAATACTACTCAATCATTCTCTGTCTCCCTCTCTGAAGGCTCTTTTTTCTTGTTAAGCAGGTCCTTCAGGTCACTGGTGATCCAGGGTTTGTTATTTGGGAAGCATCTCACCGTTCTGGTTTATATAGTCTGTTTCACACTCAGTTGGGGCATTGATGTCCTCTCCATGTGGCTGGCACAGTGCATCACCGTCTGTAGCCTCTTATCAACCTCGCAGGGCTTCTTCAGCTTCCTGTGACCATCTTCTCACAGTTCTTTTTATTACAGGTTGTCTCTGAACAAGGGGGTTATATTTCGAGCAGAGAAAAACAAGATTCTGGTCTGATTTGCCTAGAGGAGGTCTGGCTTTGCAGATGTATAAGTCCTTGACATTTATGACATTTGCATAAAACAAATCCAACGTTTCGTTTTCTCTGGTAGAGCAGCTGATGAACTGTTGAAAGGTTCATAGTGCAGCAGAGAGTGAAGCATGGTTAAAATCACCAGATATTGCCACAAACGCATTGAGGGGTTGTGTCTGTAGCTTAGCAACAACTGAGCTGATGGCATCACCTACAGTGTCGGCAACAGCTAAAGGTGGAACGTATGCTGTTGCCAAAATAACACTGGTGAACTCTTTGGGTAAATAATATGGACAAAAAACTTGTTGCTAACAGTTCAATATCTGGACAGCAGAGACGACACTTCACACTAACATGTCCTGGATGACACCATCTGTTGTTCACAACTACTGCCAGTACACCTCCTTCACATTTGCCGCTCCTCTTTAAATCTCTGTCTGCTCGTATGGTCAGAAAGCCTGGCAGAGAGACGCTGGAGTCAGGGATATGATCCTTCAGCCATGTCTCAGTAAAACACATAATACTGCATTCCCGATACTCTGGCTGGGTTCTTTGTAGGGCTTGGAGTTCATCCAACTTGTTTCCCAACGATCTCACATTGCCCATCATGATCAATGGAAGAGATGGTTTGAACTTCCTCCTTCTCCCTCTTCTCTTAGCTCCTGCTCTGCATCCAAGGCACCTCCTTTTCAACTCATCAGGGATTTGGGGTTGTAGTTGAAGTATTATTTGAGCTTTTGAGATATTAATCAGCTGCTCCCGGTGGTGACGCATCATAACAAATGTTCAAAAGTAAAAAAGTATCAGCAAAAATCCTTCAAGCTGCACAGCATCTGACACCGGAGAGGATAATCGTCCAAAAAAAATAAATTTCATCCACCACAAGAGGAATTTGTGTTGTTAAAACGAAATAGTCAGAATAAAAAGTAACAGAGCCACTCCAACCAGCTGCCACCTTGAGTGGCGCAATTCTAGAATACTAGTATTAATTGGTCGTTGCAGCAGCAGGAAGCAATGAGTATAGCAGCCATGCCAAAAAAGGCACTCCAGTAACTTATTGGAAATGCTGCCAGGTGGTATAGGTGTGATGAGCTTGAAACCTGGGCATGAGGCCCATGTGGCTGGACCTGCTTCAAATTCTTAATGACCAAGAAATGCCGGTGCACCTCATCCTCATGTCATACTATTCCTACTCAGAGGACAAAAATGAACATTCCCACTGAAGTTTTGTTTATGCTCAAAACACTTTGGACACTTAATGTGGAATGAAGAGACCACTTTGTATTTTATACATACACCAGGAGAACATTATGAGGCCCCTATGGAGCCTTTCTTTTCATTTACCTGACTTTTGCAGGTATGTTACGGGAGTGAAACATTTTGAAGTCATGCCATAAAGCCTCTCACACTTGATGAACCAGCGATTGGATGAAACATTATTAAGAGTGAATTAGTACTACTGCAGACTTTGGAGTACAGTTTTTGCTGCTAAACGTATCTGATTTGCCCCTCATTGTATGCAGGCTTTCTGGACTGGGTTCCTAAAAAGATGCAACGTGTTGGATGCATGGAGCTGCTAAACACCGTTCAGAGAAGAGTCCAGCCCAAATTACACGTGTTTGGACACATTCATGAAGGTAAATGCATCAGTTTTTTTAAGAACAATAAATAAACTGCATTTCTAGGACTAGGTCATAGGACAATCCATCATGTTTTAGGAGCAATGTATTTTAAGCACTTGCATACAAAAGGTTATTGCAGAAGTCTTTCCATCCTGGTATTGTGTTAATACAAACCTACATGCCAGTGCACTTGGCTTCTGCTTACCCTCATCATTTTTGGTAAAACTGTTGGTTTAGTTTAACTTTTAACATGCTACTTCTGCAATTTTGCTGTGTTAGCAGGTCTGGTTCATTGCAATTCATCCAGGCCAACAAGGGCAGAGAGGCAACTCTCTGTGCTGAGAATTGCTTGATTTCAGGGTTATCAGGTCAGTGTTGGGCCCTGGAGCAGTAGTCCCTGATTAGAGACAACCAGATTAGAAAGTAGATCAGATTTTAATAAAAAAGAAATAAGCTGAAAACAGCTCTCATTGAGTGGGCTCCAAGAGAGATTCAAAAAGAAGTGACTTTTAAGTTGACGTCAAATATAGAAGAGCCAAAACAGAGCTGCAAGGTTTTTTAAACATGCTAGTAGAATTCTAACTCTCCTTCATGGCTCATAAAACAAACCTTTTCTTCATTTTGGTTTACATTTCGATATATTTACTAAAGAATCATGTCTTTTCTTGCTGCACTTCAGATTAAACTGCATTCATTCATTTGAGAATGTATGACTTAAATAGAAAAGCTTTTTCAGTCAAACGTTTAAACTAATCAGTGACATTGAGCTTACTTTGAGATTTATTTGAATTTGAGTTATTTTTTCCCTAGGGTGGAATGATTAGACAAACAAACACATTTTCTATATTTTGAAGTCAAGAACTGGGTACACAAGTTTGAATTTATTAAAGATTTTTTTATCCACACAGTGTTAAATATACTGATGGTTAGCTTGGTATGTGTTAGCAAGTTGCAACTCAATCACATCCTAGTTGTAGCAATCAGCAAACTTCAGGCATCATTTTGGGTGGATAATTGACTAGTCTTCTTGGCAGAATATGTAGAGCTCATTTTAAATGATTGGCTCTCCAACATATCCATACATTGTCCAAGCGGTTGTGATCAGAGCTTTGGGAAGGTCTTACTTGAAGTTTTAAGTTAGCCTGCTTTACTTATTGCAAAACTGTGATTCCCTTGTTTAGATGGAGAGATTGTGTAGCTTAGGTGAACCATGCTAAGGGAAGTCCATCCCGATACTAGTGGTGGTTGTTTGTAAATAATTGACGCTCCATGGATAATTCTAACCCTGTTTGGATTAGAGAAAATCAACTTTATGTTCAGATATGTGTACCTAACTCTTGTTTTTAAAATCATTCAACTTCTATAATAGTTAAATGTAAAGTTCTGACTGAACTGTAAAGCTGCCATCTGAACATCTCTGCTTTTTATTTCCATCCAGTGTTTGAACCCATTCTTCTCTGAGTTGCAAACTACTGTCTAGTTATGATATACAGGGGTTGGACAATGAAACTGAAACACCTGTCATTTTAGTATAGGAGGTTTCATGGCTAAATTGGACCAGCCTGGTAGCCAGTCTTCATTAATTGCACATTGCACCAGTAAGAGCAGAGTGTGAAGGTTCAATTAGCAGGGTAAGAGCAAAGTTTTGCTCAAAATATTGAAATGCACACAACATTATGGGTGACATACCAGAGTTCAAAAGAGGACAAATTGTTGGTGCACGTCTTGCTGGTGCATCTGTGACCAAGACAGCAAGTCTTTGTGATGTATCAAGAGCCACGGTATCCAGGGTAATGTCAGCATACCACCAAGAAGGACGAACCACATCCAACAGGATTAAATGTGGACGCAAGAGGAAGCTGTCTGAATGGGACGTTTGGGTGCTAACCCGGATTGTATCCAAAAAACATAAAATCACGGCTGCCCAAATCACAGCAGAATTAAATGTGCACCTCAACTCTCCTGTTTCCACCAGAACTGTCTGTCGGGAGCTCCACAGGGTCAATATACACGGCCGGGCTGCTATAGCCAAACCTTGGTCACTCATGCCAATGCCAAACGTCAGTTTTCAATGGTGCAAGGAGCACAAATCTTGGGCTGTGGACAATGTGAAACATGTATTGTTCTCTGATGAGTCCACCTTTACTGTTTTCCTCACATCCAGGAGAGTTACGGTGTGGAGAAGCCCCAAAGAAGCGTACAACCCAGACTGTTGCATGTCCAGAGTGAAGCATGGGGGTGGATCAGTGATGGTTTGGGCAGCCATATCATGGCATTCCCGTGGCCCAATACTTGTGCTAGATGGGCGCGTCACTGCCAAGGACTACCAAACCATTCTTGAGGACCATGTGCATCCAATGGTTCAAACATTTTATCCTGAAGCCGGTGCCGTGTATCAGGATGACAATGCACCAATACACACAGCAAGACTGGGGAAAGATTGGTTTAATGAACATGAAAGGGAAGTTGAACATCTCCCATGGCCTGCACAGTCACCAGATCTAAATATTATTGAGCCACTTTGGGGTGTTTTGGAGGAGAGAGTCAGGAAACGTTTTCCTCCACCAGTATCACATAGTGACCTGGCCACTATCCTGCAAGAAGAATGGCTTAAAATCCCCCTGACCACTGTGCAGGACTTGTATATGTCATTCCCAAGACGAATTGACGCTGTATTGGCTGCAAAAGGAGGCCCTACACCATACTAATAAATTATTTTGGTCTAAAACCAGGTGTTTCAGTTTCATTGTCCAACCCCTGTATATATAAGAACTTTTTACATGGGACTTTCTTTTCTTTTAAAGGAACATAGCAGCTCAGTTTTCCTGTCATGGAAAATAATTTCTTTTCTGGAAATTACCTTTAAAATTTGACTTTCACATTGTTTTTAGATTTATTCACAGAATTGATGTGGTTGACAAACGGTTTCCATAAATGTAATATATTGATCACTTTATCAGCTGATTGGTAATTTGGTGAATTTGTCTTTAAATGCAGCCTCTGAACTTGCAGCGCTCACAGTGGCCCAGTGGGTTTGATTCAAACACTGGTGTCTATATTTTCACTAACTGTTATCAATAACTGAGTTTGACTTCATTTCATCAAAATATGATTTGAGCCCTAATCAGAATGGTTAGGCGACTGTGGTGAGATCACACTGATTGGATCACATGAATTTAAAAGAAACTGGATTGCATATAAACCTGGATAAGAATATGACCTGTCTGTCTATATATTCGGTCGGTTAAGTGTTATCCTGTGAATGCCAGTACAATAAGACGGTGGTATTAGGACAACAGAGAAAAGGGTGAAATGCTCATTACTGAACAGCAAAACTCTACACACACATGGAATAAATTCACACAATTTCCTAAAATACAAGAATTTATTAATAAAAAATTAAACTCAAAGTCAAACATATTTCAGTTAACAAACTCTTTACTATACTAGAACAGTCCAACTAAAACTACCAAGCAAACTAAAAGAAGGAAAGGAAAAACCATTGAACTATATACAAATGAGGAACAAGGGAATCAAAGATGGCTAAAACCCATGACCAATAAAATGATGCAATATTTCCATTCAATGTTATTTATGTTTGTGAACCAAAGATTATTTTTAGGAACCTGCAAATGAAGTTAGGTTCATCTTAGAACTAACGTAGAACAAGAATTGGTGTACCTTCAAACAACCACTCACAATTCAACATCAGATAAAACGTTATTTTAATTAAATATTTTAAATTATGATTTGCTGAATAAAAACAACCTTCTGGGTAATTAATTCTCAATGTTGTTTAATTGGCTGTCCTTATTTAGTAAAAAAAAAACTATTTAGTAAATATCTTGAATGAGAATCAACAATCTTTCTGGATAAATAATTCTTAATGGTGTTTAATTAACATTTAGTAAAATAATATTTTGAGAAATATTATTTCCTAGATTGGAACCTAATAACCTTTCTGAAGAGTTGATTCTTAACTAGCCCTCACCTGGATAATGGACTACTAAAATGCCGGCAAGGAATGCTTATGGACTCATACGATGCTGGCAAGATTTCAGGTAAACCTCTGACTTGACTGGTGTTAGCCATTAGCAGTTTCAGCTAATAAAGGAAAGCCTGTCCCTAATGTCAAACATGTACCTTTAAAATACCATTAATACAAGGCTAAAAATGCACAAGCATTGACAGTGCTTTATGGCTGATCTGTGTTTAAAACCACCCTTTAAATAAAGGTTGTCTTAGCTTTAAAACACAACACAGAACAAATTAGCCTGTGGCTGAAATGTCTGTTCACATGAGCTGGACAGACAGCCTGCTAGCACTTGAGATACTTCACCACAAACAAGCAAAAACATCATGAAATAATAGATTAACACCAAATCTTAGGTGAATCGTGCTAAAGAAAAGATGAGAAGTCCAATGGGCGCTGGTCTGGGTAGAAAGTTGTCCGGCCCGATCCAGCCTCAAGGCGGGAAGAATAAAAAACTGTTGCAGCCGCTTCGGTGGCCGCAATGCGAGGGGTAGCTCCCATTACCTGCTGAATGATAATTTTAGCATTATCACATTCTTTTTTGTGTTGGTGTAGACAACATGAAGTGCCATCCATGTGTGTGTGCTAGTTTCTAAGCTGCAGGTCCTCATTCGCAGCTAGTATGATTAGCCGAACTCCTATCGAATATTAGGCATATGTTGGTATGTTAACTGTGATGTGTGTATTTTGTTCTTATATTTCTATTGCTTTTATTTATTAAAGGTGTTAGTGTTATTTTCTGTCTCACTGAAATTTAATTTAATTCATTTTTATTTATATAGCGCCAATTCACAACACATGTTGTCTCAAGGGACTTAACAAAGTCAATTCTATTTAATCATACTGATCCCAACTATCAAACAAAAGTTTTTGTTTAAAAGTTTTTCTATCTAAGAAAATCCAGCTGATTGCATCGAGTCAGTGACTTGTAGCAGTCACTGGATGAGCATGTAGCAACAGTGGACAGTCACTGCCGTTGACTTTGCAGCAATCCCTCATACTAAGCATGTATGTAGCGACAGTGGAGAGGAAAACTCCCTTTTAACAGGAAGAAACCTCCAGCAGAACCAGGCTCAGCATGAGCAGCCATCTGCCTTGACGTTGTTAGAGACAGGGTCTCTGTTGGGAACTCTCTGGTTGCTTCTGTAGGCCTCAGAAAGAAGAGTCAAGCAATGCTTGTACCTAATTTTCCCCTTTCATATGAACGCTGGATTTTCTGAGCAGCTGATCATACTTAATGTTGTTGCAATTGATTGGCGGGTATGCGACCATCAGATCGTAGTCACTTTGGATCCAAGTTGAAGAGTTATGCTTTCTCGCCCACAAGGAGACATTCACACGTATTGCCTCCCCTGTCCGGCTCTTGCTTGAGATCTGAGCTTGAGACTGCCATTTTGTAAACAAGGTGTTTTTGTTCACGGGGAGTCAGCTATGACTCCTCTCCCTGGGCTGGGTTAGGCCTAGGTTAGTGTGATGTTGAATGATGCAGAGAGGTTCATACCGGCCTTCAATTGTGTAAAGTCAATCCATGTTCCATCCATGTTTTTAATCCATGGCTGGGGTCCCAACACTGCCCTATTTTATATGAGAATTTTGTGTTCTAAAAAGATGAAAATAATAAAAGCTAAAGTTAAAAGATTAAACATCAATCTGTTGTTTTTGCTGTTCCGCTCATTTAACACACGCGATTCGATTTGCACCTGGTTTGTAGATGAGCTTTGTGCATGTAATCCAGTTTCCTCATGTTTTTGTACACGATAGCCTTTTGAAGATCAGGCCCAACAGAAATGTCAGGCTTCTAAAAAAGTATGTTCGTTTCTATGCACTCAATACTTGGTTGGGATTCATTTTGCATGAATTGCTGCATCAATGCGGCGTGGCATAAAGGCGATCAGCCTGTCGTTCTGCTGTGTTATAAAAGCCAGGTTGCCTTAATAGTGCCCTTGAGGTTATCTGCATTGTTGAGTCTGGTGTCTCTCATCTTCCTCTTGCCAATACTCCATAGATTCTCTCTGGGGTTCAGATCAGGCCAGTGTGCTGGCTTATCAAGCACAGTAACACCATGGCCACTTAACTAGCTTTTGGTACCATGGACCAGTACCAAGTCCTGCTGTTAAGTGAAATCAGCATCTCCATAAAGCAGAAGGAAGCATAAAATCCTCTAAAATGTCCTGGTAGACGTCTGTGTTGACTTGATAAAACCCACTGCACCAACACCACAGGTGGCATTGCACCCCAAATCATCACTGACTGAAGAAACTTCACACTGGATTTCTGGCAGTGTGGATTCTGTGCTTCTCCACTCTTCTTCCAGACTCTGGGAAAAAAGAAGACTTTAGACCACTGAGAAAAAGTCCAGTAATTGTTCTCCTTAGTCCAGGTAAGATGCTTGTAGCCCATCTGTAGGATTCATCTATGCGAAGTGCTTCCTGATGCGCTGACTCCAGCCTCAATCCACTCCATGTAAAGCTCCCCCCTGCAGTTATCCCTGCTGCTAGTGCACTTCTTCCTACCACACATTTTCCTTCCACTCAACTTTCAATGAATACGCTTGGAAACAGCACTCTGTGAACAACCTGCTTCTTTAGGAATGACCTTATGTGGCTTACCTTCCTTGTAGAGGATGTCCATGACTTCTGGACATCCTCCACAACTCTTCTGGACATCTGTCCAGTTAGCAGTCTTCCCTATGATTGCGTAGCCTACTGACCCAGGCTTGGAGACCATTTAGAAGTTCCCGAAACCTTAACCTGAGCACCTTAAAGTGTTTGAAGGTAATTGGCTAATTTAGGTTTGACACCAAGAGTTTCCAGTGTTGGTGAAAGGCCAGTTTTTGACAATATTCTATTTTTTTAGAGATGCTGAAATTCGATTTTAATTATCTGTAAGCCATAATCATTAAAATTACAAGAAACAAAGGTTTAAAGTGTTTCTATCTATATATCTTTTATTTTATTTGGATCCCCATTAGCTGCAGTTCCCTGCAGCTACTTTTCTCGGGGTCCATACATTCAACATAAACAACAAAAAATACACAACAAACACAAACTATGTGTAATGAATCTATATGAGTTTTCTTTCTGAAATGAGTGACAAAAAAGAATAAACCAATTCACAATATTCTAGTTTTTTATACATACTTGTATGTTTGAAAAGTCAATTTATTCAATTCCACACATACTATTACATTTTAAGAGTTTGTCTTTTTATTTTGATAGTTATGACTTTATAAGTCACACAAACCCAAAACTAATTTACTCATAAAATAATATCAGACTAATAAAAACAGGATTTTTAAAATAGAAAGGTTATGTTATGTCCATATTATGTCCTACACAATCATCCAACAGACCGTCTGAGAACCTATACTGACAGCCTCTACGAGGAGGTTAAGCCACAAAAGGGCATTGCTGAAGAATCTAGTTGTTTAATAAGAGTGTTGTATCCAAGGATATTAAGGGAAAGTTAAGTTGAAGGAAACTGCGTAATCTAAACTCCTCTTTTAAGATGATAGTAAAGTTTGCATTTCCTTTGGAAATCAACTTTCCAGAGTCTGGAGAAAGATTGAAGAGGCACAGAATTCACGTATGATGTCCAGTGTGAAGTTTCCACAGTCACTGATGACTTGGGGTACCATGTCATCTGCTGCTGTTGGTCTACTGGGTTTTTTGAAGTCCACAGTCAACGCAGCCACCTACCAGGAAATGTTAGAGCACTTCATGCTTCTTTCTGCTGACAAGCTTTATAGAGATGCTGATTTCATTTTGCAGCAGGACTTGGTACCGGCTAACAGCATTACCTGCTTAAATGACCAACAAACAGACCTGACCTAAACCCCACAGATAATCTAAGGGCCGTTCTTCAGAGGAAGATTAGAGACACCAGAACCATCAACGATAAGGTACAGGCCACTAATAAAGCAACCTGAGCTTCCTGAACACCTCGGCAGAACCACAGACAGATCTCCTTCATGCCACCCTGCATGTGTTGTACCCTTGAAAAAGGGGGATAAAAGTGAGAAACAACACAGACAGTTTCCTGCACGTGCACTATGTGGAATGTCTTTAGTAAAAAATAAGCACAATTTCCATAACAGTGCAACACCTTTAACATATACACATGCTTATCACAACAATCCATCTTGCCTGAATTGCACCTTAGCAACAATCATTTAAAAAAAAAATTTACCCATTTAACTTATTTGTATTTTTATGTTTTGACCAGTTAATGACTTACTTCATCCTTTTAGCTCTTCTATTAACATATGAACTGCTTAGTTCTCATTTGGCCTATTACCTTTGCTGACAGAGGATTAACATCCCAATTTAACCCCCAGTCAGTCGTGGCAGATGGCCGCTCATACTGAGCCTGGTTCTGCTAGAGGTTTCTTCCTGTTAAAAGGGAGTTTTCCACTCCACTGTCGCTACATGCATGCTCAGTATGAGGGATTGCTGCAAAGTCAACACCAGTGACTGTCCACTGTCTCTACATGCTCATCCAGGAGTGAATGCTACAAGTCACTGACTCGGTGCAACCTGCTGGGTTTCCTCAGATAGAAAAACGTTTAACGAATTTGAATAAATAACTGAGTCTGACTGCACTGTTTGATAGTTAGGATTAGTTGAAATGTATCTACCTGACTGGAAATCTGTATGATTCGATTTAATTGACTTTGTGAAGTACCTTGAGACAACATGTGTTGCGAATTATATATAAAAACTGAATGGAATTGAATTGAATTTCAGTGACACAGAAAATAACACTAATACCTTAAGTAAATAAAGGGAATAGAAATAAAAGAACAAAATACACACATCACAGTTTACATACAAACAGATGCCTAATACGCAACAGAAGTTCAGGACCTGCAGCTTGGAAGCTAGCACACACCCGAGCACTTTATTGCCAAAAACCAAAGGGATTTTTTTCAAAAAACAAAGAAAATTATATTTATGTAACAATTTCAAAAAATTTTTTTTTAATTATTAAAAAGGGGAAAATTAGAAAAGAAGAAAGGTTTTCCCCCCCAAATTTTAAAAAAAAAAAAAAAAAGAAAAGGGGATACCCCTTTTAAAAAACAAATTTAAAAAGGCCCCAAAAAACCCCGAGGAAAGATAAAAAAGGTTTTGTTTTTAACCCGTTGAAAAGAAAACCCAAAGAAAATTGTTTTGGATTTTTAAAAAAAAATTGAAGAAAAAGCACAAACTAGCCTTTTTTTTCTTTTCAATTAAAAAAAAAGGTTTTTTTAAAGGAAATGGTCCCCCAAAAAAATGTAAAGGAAAAAAAGAGGATTTGAAAGAAAAAATGCTTTTGGGGTTTTTAAAAAGGGGTTTTGGTTTTTTTTGTGCCGGGGCCGTTGATCTTGTAAAAAAATTTGGGACATCGGTAATGTCGCCTTGGCTGCTGGAGCTCCTCCTTACTGGTCCCACTGTGCTTGCCTCGGGCTGGTGAAGGAAAAACCTCCTCACAGGAATGGCGATGTCTTTAGGGAATTTGTGCTTTCAAGTTTTCTTACCCCTTAGGGGTTCTGTTTCTGACTCAGTTTGGGGGTGGTTTCCTCCCCCCTTTTGTGTTCAGCTGATTAATCAGCAGGCAATTTGGGGGTTCTGGGTAGGTTAGGTTTGGAAAAGGATGAAAAGGGGGGCGGGAAACATCAAATTTTCCTTGACTGTTTTAAATCCCTCGTTGGGGGTCCAAAGGGGCTCTTCCCATGCGTTGTTTTTAACCCGGGGTTTTGGGATGGAGAGAGTCCACCGGGTAAGAAAATGATTTGCCGGGTGTAAATTTTCCTTAAAAAGTTCCCCCCCGCCCCCCCTTTTTTCCCCCGGGGTCTTCACTCAGGGTTTAAGCAGGTGTGTTTGGACCATTTCCCTCCTAGGTTGGGGTTTTTCCTAGGTGCCTTTTGGGGCCCACCGATGCGGGGGTCCTGTTCCGTATTAAAACCCGGTCACCAGGCTTTTAAAAACTGACTTCTCACCTTAAATGTCATAACAATTTTTTGCGGTTGGGGCATTTAAAAATGGCTTTGTGGGGCATTTTCATTTTGGGGATCTCAAAATGCCCCCAAACAATTCCGTTTCCACAAACATAAAAGTTGAAGGGTAATTTTTTTTTTCCTTTCACTGAAGTCAGATTGAACCCGGGATGTGAGCCGGGGGAACCGGCGGGGAAGGTTTTCCTAATTGCAAATAGAAGGGGGGGAAAAAACCAAAGGAAATTAAATACGGGGGGTGCAAATTGTGCGCAAGGGTCAAATTTTCTTGTGAGGGTTTTTTTTGTTGGGCTTTTTTTGGGCCCCTGTTAATTTCCTTTAACTGGGACACTTTTTTAAAAAACACTAAAGGGGTTTTTATTCAATCGTTCCGCCTGACTTTTCCTTTTGGGGGGTGGTTTGGGGGGGTATTCCTTTACCGCAGCAACTCCACAAAATCCTTTTTTCAAAGGTTTTTTAAAAAAAGCTTTTATTGGGGCCAAACTCAAAAGGGTGGGAAATTTTGGTTGGGAAAAACAAATCCGGAAAGGGGGAATTTTTTCCATGAAGAATTTTATGCTGGGTGTGGGTTTTTACCAAATTTGGAAATGGGGGTTTGGGGGCAAACTTTGGGAATGGGATGGGGAAAAGTGGATCAAAAAATTACATTTTGATAATCGCCCCTTTCCCCCAAGATAGAGGAAGTCGATTGAGACCAGTTCAAAAGGTTGGGTTGTGACAATGGAGTTCATTGGTGCTCTTGTCTCATGGCATGGTTTCTTCTGTTTAAGTACAACAGTTACATCTTCACAATACATAATGCTCTATCTCACAATGCATATATGGCCAGGAGAAATGATCTCCGATCAATGATGTTGTCCTGCCTTGATGGCCTATTTCATCGTGGAGTTCTTTCAACACTGTATGTTAAAGGAGTTCCAACCAAGTACTGGGTGCAGATACTGTACAGTACGGGGACATACTTTACAGTAGGCCCACAGTTCTATTGAACAAATCCTTTTTATTGGTTGGATGGGATAATCAAATTTTCTGTGAAGCTGAATTCTGGATTTTTATTAGCTGTGAGACAACATCATCAAATGAACAGAAAGAAAAACCTAAATATACAAGTCTGTGTTTAATGAATGTATAATATGAGTTCCAAGTCATAAAATCTGTCAGATGAAATAAAATAAGTTTACTTTTTTGTCTTACGTCTTTAATTTGTTAGGATATGGCATGATGACAGACGGCACCACAACGTTCATCAACGCTTCAGCTTGCACTGTTAACTTCCTGCCTATGAACCCACCTATCGTATTTGACCTTCCCAACCCCAGGACCACATGACTAGAAAAGGCTGGACCCCAAACCACAACCGTCAGTGAAGAGAAAGGAGCTCGAAGAGAAAGTTGAGTTTGTAGGGCTGGACAGATGAAGTTTTGTAAATATAATACTAGTGTGTGTTTCACAGAATGTGATTGTGGCAGATGGATGCTTCCTCAGGCTTTCACCATTATTTCATGTGCCATAACTACTTCTTCATGTAAAAATACTGAGATGCAGATGCATGGACTCATGGAGAGACACATTATTATGTAGACAATTAACATTTCTGTGTCATTGCTGCACTGACAATCCGATGCTGCTGTTGGAGACAAAAGGAACATTATTGTCACTTCATTAAAATTAACAGTGAAACAGTCCAACTTCTCATCTACATGAGAGCTTTGGCTGAGCAGCAATGAAACGTTTGCCAAGAGGATTTCACACCACTCTTGCTTCTTTTCAACTTTATTTTCCAATGTATTTCCCAATCCTTCTGTACACACACATACTTTCCCTCTCTCCTCCTTTCTGTCTCTGCTTCATCTCCTCTCTTAGGGGCCAAAGCATGCTGGAATGTATTTTCTGTGTTTAATTTCCTTTTTCCCATCGGCATGTTTGCACATGCAAGACATCAAAGAAAGTGTATAAGGGCAGCGAGAGGTCTCTACCACAGGCTGAAAGTATGTTGGGGTGTCAGATATGTCGACACTACTCTCTGGGGTTCATTACAGCCTCAGGTGAGCCTCTTAACCATCTAAAAGGCAGAAAAAAGGGTATTCGGTCCCATCCCAATGTACCAGAGCCCTGCAGGCTCCTTTCACTTCTTCTCCATCCTTTCCACCCCTCATGCTGTGATTAGCTCAAAGTGTAGCTGTTACTGGAAGTTTCTGAGACCCTAAAAGGACAACCATTAAACCTGAAGGTGCTACAGGCTAATACTGCTGTCCATTCAGGCTAAGGAAAGCTGGAAAACCGGAAGCAGCAACTGATGTTTCAGGTTAGTCAGTTGGTATTTGTTGGAGGACTGGACCATTTGGTTTTTTGCTCAAGAGGAGAAAAGCTGTAACTACACACACACTGTAACTAATGTTTGTGAAGTTCCTTCCTCAGAATAATGAAGAGCTTAAAGCTTTTCAATGCTGTTGCTATGCTATGTTTTTCGGTTGAAAAAAATGTAAATATTTCTGGTTACATTTCATTTGGTCCATTTCTTAGTAATGTAAATGCTTGTTGTGGTATTTATTCTTTTTGCTCAACTGTATTTATTGAAAAACTCTTTCATGTCTTTTGTATTTAAAAAAAAGTGGAGATTCAAATTTGTAAAATGATTTGGATTTTTTTTCAGTGCTTTATGTTGTGGATTTGGCCATCTGAATATGCTTTGCATAACAAGATCAGGTCACACTTTGATCTGTCTGCTCTCTAAAGTTATGTGTGAACATTTCACAGGGCCACAGTTTCCTCCTCCTCCTCTCTTGCTTCCTCACCACATTGCACTATGCCAATGTCTTAATGGTTCCAAATGAGAAAAATAAGAAAAGGCAGACAAGCAGAAATGCATTCACTTTTAAAACTTACTGATTTTGTGTGTTAAAGAGATAGTTTGATTTCTTGGAAGTAGTGTCCATTAAGAAAATATGAGTAATGAGTATCTTACCAGCACTACCAGCAGCTCATAGTTCCTTTAATTCACTGTGCTTTGAAAGTGTCATTGTGCTTTCAATTGGAAAGACCCTTTACATCAGAATTCTAACTTGGGAAATCAGAAGCCTCAGATCAGTCCTATGCTTACATCCTGTTTAGGCAGCCATGCACTAAAACATAGCAAAAGTTGCAGTTACAGTTTATTTCCACTTCTGATACCATTGCCTTACATCAGTCTTAAAATTGTATAAATGCATAAAATTCAGTTACCCTTGCCACTGAGCACAGGTTTGAGCAAATCCTGCTAGTTTTCCAACAAGCTACTTCCATACCATTAAAATTCCTATTTTAAAAGAGATGTTATGTGAAGTTATTCTCATATTAGTTCCCTTGCCTGTAGTAGAAAAATGCCTTATTACCCTGCTGGAAAATTAAATAAATCCTCATTGGTGGAAGGCTAACAAGGTAGTCAGATGTATGCTTTATCAATCTGGCTCTGCTCATTTTTCAACAGATCGTGAGTCCGCTGGGAGAACTTTTAAAGTTTTCAAACTAGAAGACCTAGAAAGCATCATAAATATGAATGAAGCTGATGCACAACTGACAGTTTGATACAGAATCTAAATGTTTACTCCATTCTTGGAGCTAGAGCGGACTGACAAGCCCTATTGATGCAGCCGACAGGCTTAGCAACATGAACTCCAACATGAATGTTGTTTAGCTACACAAAAAGCTACACAAAACCCTTCCAAATGCAACGACATTCTTTTAATTTTAAATGGTTTATATCCACTAACATATCCCACTAATTAATGGACATTACAACATCCTGTTCTGATGTCCTATTGTAAAATGTTTAACAATTCTGAGAGAAAGGAAGACTTTTAGTTTTTCTAACTTCTGACTGGATGTCTTGAGAAAATATGAGTAAAAATATTTCACATAAGATATTGTCAAAAACATGAAAATTTTGTCTCCCTTTAAAAAAAATTAGTAAAAGGGTTAGGTACTCCCCTTGAACAAAGTTTTTCTTTTTTGACACCATTGATCTGCAGCAAATGTTGCAGTGGTTTATGTCAGAGTTGTGGGTTTGGTAGCAGGACCAAACTGCAGATCATGGCGAAGAGGCCGCAGGGTGAGTAGAAGACGTTTTAATTTAAAAGCAACGACTTACAGGCAAGTAATCCAGGTGTAAAGTCAGGAGACAAACAAACCATAAGGAGGAACTCGGGAATACAACAAGGGTTGTCAACATAAGGAACCAGTGGGGAACAATGAAAACTAGAGAGCTTATAAACTGAGGGAAGTGAAGTATGGACCAATGAGACAGGGAGGCAGGTAATCAGAGGAAACATGAAACAGGTGTAGACCAGGCTGCAGGGAACTGAGGGAATATGTTACTATGGAAATGGGAGCTAGAGAACGCAGAGACAGGAGGGGAAAACTAAACTATACTACAGACAACTCTAGGGAAGAGAAACCTAAACATAAACTAACATAATTAGTAATTCTAGGAAGAACTAAACAGGGGCATGGGGAAAAGCTAAACTAATGGAAAACAGACCTAAGGAAACCTATATAAATAAAAACCCTAACATAAAACACAAAACTAAATCTGGAAGGAACACTAACTAGACAACGCAGAGAACATGAGGAACTATACTAAAGAGCTAGGCTGGGAAAGAACAACTAATCTTAACGGGAAAAGGCAACTGGGTAAATAATAACAAAAAGGGGTCTTAGGCCAAAGGGGAAAAGGAACTAATAAACTAGATGAATGCAGCAAGAACAAATAACCTAACACTAAACAAGCACAGAAACACTAAGCGAGAAACTAAACTAGAAAACCCAAAGAAGCAAAGAGAGCTGTTCTAAAAATATAAATAATAACCAGAGGAGACAACCATTCTAAGTAATAAATAAATGAGAAAGCAACCACCAAGGGAACTATGGGGAGAAAGAACTACTAAAACTAGGGGGCAGGAGAGAGAACAAAACTATCAGGATGACTGAAGGAATAAACAAACATAACTACTAAACCCAAAGGAATAGAAACACCTAACTGAGAAAGTAAATAAACACAAATCCCAAAATGGCAGATCCTGACAGTTTAAAGGTTAATCAAATAAGATTTGCATAAATCATGATGAAACATTTGGGATTGGAGATGTTTTAAGTTGTTAGAAATATGCTTTGGGCTGGGCTCCTTTACTTTCCTATCGAAAAATTAACTTATTTCTCTTTATGCAACCTAAGTGGGTTAGAAAATGTATCTCCTGCAGGATAGAGACCAGCTACCTATATCCTTTCAGCCCTACGTTTTAACAAAGAAAACTGTACTGGCAAAGAGCCTTGAGCCTGGGACTGTTTAGGTTGGTTCTTGGAGTGTGTATAATTTTAGTGTATATGCTGAATCATTTTAAATAAAATTGTATTTACAATACAATTTCTACTACTGAACTGTATTTGTTCAATCACTGCATCCAAATATATTACTAAATATAAATTTGGTGTTTTATGTGCTTGTTTCCATTCAGTTACAATTTCAACTCAAAATACACAAATATCACACCTGGATATGTCTTAACATGTAGTCAAGACCAAGACTTTAAGGGAGTCAAGAATAGGTTCAAGCTAAACCAATAAAATACCATTTTCAACAGCATTGCAGTAATTACACTAATATGTTTGTTGCTGCTAACAAAAATACAATAAAGAAAAAACCGCCTTTGGCAGCTTAGTAGCAAGCTTGCCTTAAGCAGGTATACAGACTAACTGGTTGCCCCTGCTGTACCTAACTTTTCGGTTTTGAACCTGAACTTGTATATAACCAGAACCTCAACTACAGGCCACCTTAAATCTGACAAGCTGGTAACAAGTTAAACAGACAAACCAAACAACTGTGAGGATCACATACATCCAGCTAGATGTTAGCTGACTTAGCATTAGCTGCAGGCTGACTGAGTGGAGACAACATTTGGTTTATTCTTTAGCATCATATGTACACTAGAAAAATTCCAAGTTTTTACAGGACATCAAAGGAAAGACGAAAAAAGCATAAGCATTGCATAGAATAAAAACATGTTAAAATATAGATTATAAAGGCTTAAAAGAACCAAATGTTTCAAACAGTTCATTAGCATGATGCTTTGATTATATCTGCACTAAACAATATTATTAGTCCTTATTTAAAGGAATCAACAGTTCCCCCATACCCCTGTGGCAGAAATACATTTGCCAAAAAAACTTCATCATCCCCACGACTTCTGGCAAAATCTTCTGTGGACTCACAAGACAGAAGTGAATCTTTGTAAAAGTCAGTCAGTCAGTCAGTCAGTCAGTCATTTTCTATACCGCTTCTTCCATAGTGGGTTGTGGGGGAGCTGGTGCCTATCTCCAGCAGTCTATGGGTGGGAGGCTGGGTACACTCATCGCAGGGCACTTTGTAATAGTTTGTGTTGTATTACATCAGGTATAAAGCTAACACAGCCTTTTAGGAAAAAAGCATCACACAGACAGTCACACTTCAAGGGGTGTAATGTCTTTGGCTCCTATATTTCTGTAGGAAGTATAGGAGCCTTAATTGATGGTACAATGAATTCTGCTGTCAAGGTTGGCAAAACCAGTTACTAGATTTAGGAGCAGTTACTGTTTCACATAGGACCAGGTTGGCTTGAACAGTTTAGATTTGAGATAAAAAGAAAAGATAAATAAAATCATCCTTTAAATACTGATTTTTAAATTGAACCATCTTTTTATAATTATAAAAATGGGATTGATGAGCTAAAACATGTAAATGTGATAAGAAAAATTCAAAAACAAGAACTCTGCAAGGGGCAAATATGTTTTCATGGCATAGCAGCTGCAATCTGGAAGGACGCTCATGACCCTTGCTCAAATGCCCAAATCGCCTACAATCGGAATCAAATGTAAAGCATAGCCTTTAAAAAGGGTGGCCTGGTCTGGCTATTTGATTGTTTTATATTTTACAGTATATCTGCCATAATGTTATCACTGACCTGTGTTAAAATTTTCCAACCACGTGGAGGAACAGCTATATTTCAGTCAGCTGAATAGCTGAGTGACAAAAAAAAATCAGGGAAAAGCTGTCAATGAAAGATTTCTTAGTTTAAATTTGGGAACTGCAGATATGGATTAGTAATATTAATTTCAATGTAAGAAACAAAACAAAAAAAGGTATGGGAGGGAGTTTTGATGCAAAGCTGTCTACCTGGTCTACCTGTAGAGTTCCTGTCAATATTTAGAAGCTATCCCCCTTTGAATATTTTCTGCTTCAGTAGTGTTTAATGTGTTTCCTGTTTTATCCACAAAGAGACAAAGTGCTTATTGATTGAGTTTTCTGGGCATTCTCCACTCAGGAGAAAATGACTTCTGCTCTTCAGACAATCTCTGTATCTAAGTTTTGTTTAAAAATGATATATTTACTACTGAAGTTAAGCAGAGCCTCCACAGGCAGACTGATGGATAGCAGCAGTGGTGCCATCTAAAAGGGAGTAATTGTTGTCCTTTGTAACAGTTTTACTTCCTGGACCTTTTATATTTAGATATTAATGGATGTTTATGATCATTTTGTAATGAATGAATGTATAGCATTTTGAGATAAAAGTGTTCATTTGCCATTATATTTTTGTCATTGTTGTTGGGGACATGTGTCTTTGGACGAATTCTGAGCCAGCAGCCACTGGAGACATCTGTAATGTAAAGTACCTTCCTTTTTAAACCGATAACACTCTGCTGGTTAATCAACAATTAAATAAAACCTTATCTGTAATCAGCAGATCATGTCTCCTTATTTCGCTCCAACCTGACACTTTTTTTCAGATTGACAGAACAACCAATTCTGAGGAAGTGAGGTAAATTTACTCCTTCAGGTTTTTTCCCTTTTTTCAAAGATATTTGTGTCTAGTATCAACAATAGAGATCAGAGCAGCCAGTTAATTTCCAGTAGCTGCTCTTTGCCGATCTCACATTTTGTTCCATAAGCCTTGCACACCTTTGGACATTCTGAGGAGAATCCTCGTTCAAATAATTACATTAGTAATCCCAGGGGAGGGCGAGTAATTTATTCACAGACACTGCTTTACTTTACCAGTAATACCACTAGCTTTTATATGCTCCAACATCAGCTTCTTGTTCCCTTCTTCTTTCTTACTCTCCAACTACAACACTGTAATATTTTTCTCACTTCTGATCATCTCTTTTCCAATTCTGTCTACCCATCCTTCTAATAGGCTATACAGATGTGTTTCAGTTCCCTAAATGTTTCTCTCCTGTCTGAGTACTAGCATAAAACATGCATTCCGTATGTAAGACTAGCAAGGTTTTTCCACATCACACATTCATTTTTCCAAATGACTAGACAAACCCTTAAAACCTTAACCCTGCTTATTCTTTTACAGTCCAATGAGCAAATTTGTACCCCTTACAGATTACTTATATTTTTGCTTTTCTGTCCTATTTCAATAGTTTAGATCAAACAAATTTTGATATTAGACAAAGATAACCTGAATAAATATAAAAAGCAGTTTTAATGTAATTATTCCATTAATTAATGAAAAAAAGCAGCTGAAACTAATTTGGCCCTATGTGAAAAAGTAATTGCCCCCTGAAACTAAAAACTGATTAAATCACGCATGATAGCAACAAACGCTATCAAGTATCTGTGATAACGGACAATGAGTCTGTGACATCACTGTAGAGACATTTCAGCACATTCCTCTCTGCAGAATTATTTTCATTCATTCACACTGGAGGTTTTTCCAGCATAAATGGTTTCTTTAAGGTCACAGCATAGCATCTTAATTGGATTGAAAGTCCAAATTTTGAACTGGCCACTTCAAAACCTTTTTTGGAGCTATTCAAGGTGGACTTGTTGTGCAGGCCATAAAGCAGCAAAACACCACCCTGGCCATCACACTATCAACATTATGTTTAACTGTGGGTATGATGTTGTTTTTGAAATGCTGCTTTAGTTTTACACCAGATGTAACAGGACGCACACCTTTCAAAAAGTTCCACTTTGTCTCATCAGTCCACAGATTATGTTCTCAAACATCTCTGTGATCAGCAGGATATTTCTGGTAAATGTGAGACTGGCCTTTATTTTCTTTTTGGTCAACAGTGGTTTAGGCCATGGAACCCTCCGAGAAGGCCATTTTTGCCTAGCCTCTCTTTCTTATTGTGGAATAATCCACTCTGACCTTAAGTGAGGAAATGAGCAGAGTTTTAAATGTTGATGTAGGTTATCTTGTGACCTCTCGGATGAGTTCTCTTAGACTCAGTTTGGTAGGTGGGCCACTCCTAGAAAGGTTCACCACTGTTACATGTTTTCTGTATTTGTGGAGAATGGAAAGCCTTTTAACCTTTTCTACCTTGATGTCAGTTACTTTCTTAGCTGTTCTCAAATTTCCTTAGATTGGGGCATGATGTGCTGCTTTTGAGATTTTTTAGCCTACTACCAGCCATTAGACAGGTTCTACTTAAGTGATTGCTTGATTGTACAGGTCTGGCATTAAATCGACTGCATTCAGGCCTGGGTTTGGCTAGCGAAATTAAACCAGAAAATGTGATCAGCTAGTGTTAAATTATAATGGGTAATTAAATTTTCACACCGGGCCAGATTGGTTTGGATAGCTTATTTTCTCCAAACTGAAATCATTATTTTGATCATCATTTACTATCTTAACCTTTGTCTGATCTTAAAATTTGGTTTTTTTTTTTTATGACAACTTCAAGATGTGTCCTGCATTAATAAATAAGCCGAATACAATGCTCAGACGTAATTTTCTCCTATTCTTCCACACAGACTGTCTTCTAACCTTGAAAGTTTGATGGTTTTTGCTATGCATTCTGATTTTTTTTGTTAAATTACCTGGTCCATTAATACAGTTTTACTTTTTTTTTTAAAAAAACCAATAAAGAGTTTACTTTGACCACATCTGACAAGACTAAATTCTTCCGGTATAATCACTGGTATGTTCTAATAATCTGCACCAAACGTCTTGTGACTCTGTCAGAAATCTTATAATGGGAACCTGGCCAAGGCTCATTTAGAGTGAAATTATTGGCTTTCCAATTTTGAATTAAGGCTCACTGAAATATCAAAAGTTTAGAAATGTGTTAAGATGGCGGCAGTCACAGTCACAGCGGCTCGAGGCTCCCAGCTACTTTTGCACCTTTTTGTATTTATTGTTTTCGTGATGCATCCATGTCACAGCAACCCAACATACAGCCGCCAAGACCTGATAGACATTGGATTTCAGGCAAAAGCAGACATTACAAGCACCTTCTCATGGACTCACAGCATCCTCACCGGAGAGAGCGAGATTGAAGGGCACCCCGTGGATTGTAATCAGGCCTGGCAAGCGCCGGAGACAACATAGGGAGAAGAAACTGTAGCACGGATGCCGAGCAGGCCTGCTAGCTCGGCTCAGAAACCGAACTCACAGACCTCTGCTACCATCCATCTTCCTAACAAACGCCAGATCTCTTGCAAAAAAGATGAATGATCTACAATCACAGATCGTCTACAACTGCTTCGTCCATGAGTGTTGTCTGCTGATTGTTAGCGAATCCTGGCCGTGTCTGTATATCCTCGATGTTACAGTCGAGCCAGCTGGCTGCACCTGCCCCATACATACTCCCCCAAGGCGAATGTTAGCATGGCACTCGGCGAACTCCAGCTCATGGTATCAAAACAACTGAGGGCTTTTCTGGGCGGTGTGCAGATCATCGCTGGGGACTTTAATAAAGCACAACTCAAGACTGTTCTCCCCAAATTCCACCAGCGGAGCACTTACAGTTGTCCAGTGTAACTGTTGACTAAATCCATTTAATTTGGCTAGCTTATACTGTTAAGGAAAATTTACTTCCACTTCTTCCCCAACAGTGAGTTCAGCTAATCTGGAAAGAAGACTTAGAATAAAATGATCACATCAGGTTTGATTAAATGCAAGTTAAATTGAATAATTAAAAAAAAGATTACTAATTAGAAAAAGGCGGACCCAAGATTCAGCCAGACACAGAACTGAAAGATTAAAAAGTTTATTCAGCCACAGGAAAACGTCACTCAGGTTAAACTCCACACAGCTTCCAGAAATCACTGAAGCAGAAAGAAGGATTAGTGACTTGTAGTTTCTCCAAATCTTGCAAGGATCAGAAAAGTCACTAACCTGTTCTTGTCTTGGGTTAAACTTGAAACCCAGAGGGGAAATCTCAGTGGGTAGAAGGCAGGGATCTCCACAGCGCAGGTGAGAGAGACAGGTGACTTTTGGCTTAATAATCCAAGGGCTAGGCTGATTCAAAAATCCAGGGACAGAAACAGGGTCAATGATCGGAACAAGAGACGTCAGGCAAGGGGCAGGCAGAGCCATAAATCAGATGCAGGAAACGGGGTCAAAACCAAAATCCAAACAGTCCGACAAGGGGCAGGCAGAGGCAAAAATCCAAGAGGCAAGGCAAGGTCAAAACAACGATCAGTCAGGAAGGAACGCTGGATATCTACTCACACAATGGCTTTCAAAAATCTGGCACCGTCTGCTTGTCAGAGTCAGTATATATCAGGGAAGACACAGGTGCTTGGAATGCCACAGATTGCACTGCACTGCAGCAGTCACCAGGAGCATCTCATCTTCTGATTGCAGCCAGAGAGACAGAGTAGAGCAGACGTGCCAGAATCATAACAAGAATAGATTGACAATAAATGTATGCATACAAATGACTTTTTTCACTCCACTGGAATCAGTGACACTCATAGGTGCATGGCCAGGGGGGTCTGGTAATGGGTACGAAAGACTCTGAGTGGTAGCTTAGCTTCAGAGTGTCATTATAAAGCCTGATGACCTTTTCTGATACTCTCTTGCTGCAACAGCAATACATTTTTCATCTTATAATAACCAAATGATTGTCTCACAAGATTATTTAAAGGTTTAATTTCCACCACACTGACACAGCTAGAGCCACTTGCACTTTAGTGGAAATAACATTCTTTCTCAACTTCTTGTTTTCTAAACATCTTACAAAGAGCAGAATTGACACAGAGTCACATAGTCACTGACAGGGCACTATGGAGTCTTTTCATGTCTTAAAAATACGACCAAAGGTAAAGAGCATGCTGAAACTTACTTACAAAAAATAGAGCCATGCAATACCAAAACAGACGAGAAATAACAAAAGGTAAATTCAGGCATAATAAACACTGCCTTTTATATTTTAAAGCTCACTTTTAGTTTCCTCGCAAATTATTACATGTCTCAGAATGTGTCACACAGGTCTTGACAAAACACTTAAAGTTATTGGAAAGCACACACAGGGTTGTGTGATCATTAAAACATGCCTGAGTCTGTGCAGCATGTTTTCATTAAATGCAGTGCTTATGGACCAGAATGGAGACAGCTCAAGGAAGCACTGACCACCTGTCTGTGCTTGGGAAGCAGGAGGGGCTCATGGCAGCACTGGCTGCTCGCTGAAGACAGTGACTGCAGAATGATTGGTGCTTTCACGTGTAGTTGCCAAAGTAACAAACAAAAAAAAAATCACTAGACTTATCGTTAGCCGTTATTTTTAGTCACTAGAGGAGTCTAAAAAAACTTGCTAATATGGCAACAAAATTGCGAAGTTGGCAACGTGTTGTGCAGCACAAACAACCACCTGGCCGGAACACGCTGCTCTGAATATTTAAACCAAATTTATCGAAGCCTCAAGACAGATAATTTGCATTAAGGAATTTTAGTAACTGAGGTAATCAATTCATTCAAGAAATCGTTTAAGCCCTACTACTCTCAGCAACTTTATCAGCTGCTCTCTGTCAGCTGTTATTCCCAGCCTATTTGCTGGCACCTCTCTTTTTCAAATCATCTGTTTCTCATTAGTTGATTTTCTTTTGTTTGATCATTTATCTAGCCACCTACCTGACATTTTTAGCATTTGAATCTTTCATCTCTGATCCATGGAACCACGCCTGATTTGAGCAAACATTAAAACTGTGGATGAGAGAAAATTATTCAATGTGTAACTAAAAAAGAAAAGTAAGACATTTAATCGTTGCAAAATGGGATTTAATCTGTCTTTTGAGAAGCTCCAAGGTGTCAGAAAGACTTGCAGACCTGCACAGCGTGTTTACTGAGAACATGCTAGCTTGTTTCCCTATTGAGGATCCCAGCAAAAGGCCCACACAGAAGACACGAAAAATGAAAAAGAAAATACAGATTAAAGTGAGAGTCTCTGAATCTTTAGAAAAATTACTTTTTTAATAAGTGTTTGCAATTCTAGGATCAGATAAAGAGGTTTTGTATTTAAACTAATGTACAGACACCACCAAATTTGATACCATGCCGTATCTGCAGTTCTACACAGATGGTGGTATTGTTCAAAACAATGCAGGTTTTTGTGAATAAGGTTTTGTTATGGAAGGTTGGAGCTTGTGGGTTGCCAGATTAGGCCCTCACCCACACGCCTCATTGAAGCTTGGGGTTAGACTTTGCCACTCAACAGGATATCTTTCAGAGCATGCCCACCCGCGTGTCATTGTTCAAAGCTTCATGGACACCTCTCTGTGCCAGAATAGCAACAACACACCAAACTTGTCCAATTTGCCCATCATGGGAGGTGACAGTCAAGAGCCTGAGGGTGGGAGGTTCCTGCTGTGTTTACACAATCTGGCAACCTGCTGTCGCCCATCACCACCCCCTCGCATTCCACTGCCACCCCCCTCCTTCGCTTTACAGTAACCCGGTTTCAACGGGGATCTAATAAAACTTCAATTTTATTTTTGATAGGGAGAAAAGAAGATAACAGAGGAATATTGATGGGAGCTACTGTTGCTCTTAAAAGGAGAGGTAATACAAAAAGCACAGCAAGCTGTAATATTTAAATTCATTGTATTTATATAGCTCAACAAACATGGTATCTCAAAGTGGCTCTGGGTGAATTCGCCCCTTCGCCAGTTTCTACCCCACATTCACCGCCACGCGCTGATATGTTGTTCCTTTCCACTTCTATCTCACCCTTGCAAGCAAATGAGTTCATACCCATGTACTTAAACATTTGCATATCAATTGGTTTTTCTTTGTAGTTGATTATTTTCATTAGGGAATGACATAAATGGTCATAAAAACCTTCAAATCTCAGTTTTAATTTAATTATATATTGTTTACTAAAACTTTATTTTACACCCTATGTCTATTATTGTGGTTCTGCTTTGCATTTGGTCCAGCTGTAATGAAATTATGACCCCTTACCAAACCAACATATCAGACACATATCTCTATCTAAAAAACCAAGTGTTGCTTTTCGCTGGTATCATAACCACATTTACCTTCAGCATATGTTGAGGAGATATATACTAATACTGAAAAAATTTTGAATGAGGCTCTCGTGAAAGTACTTTTTAAAATTAATAACCTTTAAGCCTGTAATGGACATAGTCAACATTTCTTCATTAAAAAAGTTGTTTATTGGTCTGATGTAATATTTGAATCTTAAATGTCATGTTTTCATTAGCTGTGAGGAGAAAACCATCATAATTAACAGAAATAAAGTCTTGAAAACATCAGTCTGTGTGGATGTAATCTATGCGATGTGTTTCCCTTAGTGATGGAGTTACTGATATAATGAACTTTTCAATAATATTCTCATTTATTGAATATGACTGTATAATTGCTTTAACTCCTTGTCAATCCTGCAACAAAACATCCCCTGGCAGGTACGAGATGACGCTTTGTCACTTTGAAGCATCCAACATTAACTAGATCCACTTTGTACCCAAAAAAGTTGCTAAAAAACAAACATATGAAATGGCTTAGCAGCAAAAAGACCAGTGCCCTGTGAAGGCACTTTACTAGAATAACTGAATACATCAAATCAATTTGTCTCACTCCCCCATAAATAAAACAGATGCAATCTACCTTAACAGGCAACACTACAGCCGTTGGGCAGGATTGTAAAAAAGAGCATTTAGAATTTATTATAAATTGATTTACTCCATTTGGAAAATAATTTATTCAGAAATGTCAATTCATTAAAATAAGTCCCATTGTATTCATGTTCATGTTCTTTCTTTTGTCTCTTTGTTAAAAAAATAAAGAGACAAAAGAAAGCGAGACACTCTGATGATTGATTCTAGATAGTTTTTGATCCTCTGTTTTATGCTCTGTTTTTATAATTCTGTATACTTATAAATAAAGTAAATAAATACATTTTAGTAGGTTTTCATTGGCAACACACATTTGCAGCTGGGACGGTGAGCCATTCGCACAATCCGACTGCATTCAGATCCCACTCAAAAAATTCGGACATATTTACTTGACTGCGACTGAGGTCGGCTGGGTTCCCCTCAGAGGTATAGTTAATAGTTTGCAGTTATGTGCTCCACTTTGTTTTAGCTGTCCTTGCTTTAAATTGCTTTATAAATAAGCTGGTATGGTATGTGTCCCTCTAAACTGGCTCTATTCGCTCCCTTTTAAGACATGCTGTTGTTGAACTTATTCTTAATTAAACCCAGCTTTGACTCCTCTTAGCCAAAGATTATGGGCCCGTTTTCAAATTATCTTTTACTTCCAAATTCAAAAAAAAAGAAAAGGATGTGTCTGACCAACTGATTTTTTCTCAGGAACAATCAAAAACATTTCATAAATACGAATGTATTTTTGCAAAATTCAACAGAATCTGTGTTGCCTAAAGTGTCCTGTGACATCATGATGACACTAGGGAATGTAGTCTTTTTAGACCTTTCAGCAACATTTGACACTGTAACAGACTGCATAGTCTGGTGGGGATGTTTGATTGGTTTAGATTTTACCTTTCTAAACAGAAGCTTTAGTGTCTGAATAAACCACATCATATCAGATTCTACTAATCTAATATGTGGGGTACCACAAGGCTCTGTTTTGGGTCCACTGATTTTTTTTTTTTTTTTTTGCTATAGGCAGCCACTTGGACAGCTCAACAAAAGATTTCATAATATCTCCTATCATTATTATGCAGATGTATTTTCAGCTGAACTAAAACTGTCTGAAATACTTGAGTGCCTAAAAGAAAATACAGTGTGCCTAAAATTAACTACCTTCAACTGAACTATGGGAAAACAGAGTGTGCATGGTTCCTCTGTTTCGGCAACAGGCTGGTCATTTAAGTTCTGCTATCAAGCCATACAAGCCATACCAATCAGTGTCTCTTAATAGTCAGTCAAAGCAACTTGTCATAAACTCTTTCATCATTTGAGAAGATAAGATGGTTTTTCATGCTTTATTTCCTCTTGTCATTCTCACAAAGCTGTGTGCATGTTGGTTGTGTCTCTCTTACCTCTCTGTTCTGGGTGTAATTGGAACACGCGGGGCTGCAGCTGTAGCTCGTCAGGACTAATTAGCTGGAGCATTAAGAGGAGATTGAAACCAGAGACACCAACTCAAAAGTGGGTATCGAAAATGGATGGATGGATGGATGGATCGATGGATGGCTGGATGGCTGGCTGGATGGATGGATGGACGTACAGACGGACGGACGGTGTTGTCAATTACCCAGTACCTGATCTAATTCAAGTCTTGTCTTCACTTCAGCAGATCCCTGTCCAAGAAGGCTTCAAGAATCTCACGTTGGCTTCCACTCTCTGGCACTTCCACTTAAACTTTCCGTGTCTGGGACTTGAACGTATCCTCCATGCTCCTTGGATCCTCCCCCTGGTACACTAATCACTTTGGTGCGACCGCTCACCTTCTTGCCTGTCCACCCTCGTACACCAAAGGACATCACCATCTGGGAAGTAATAAACAGAGACACAACATTTCCCATCATCAAGCATAGCCACATGTCGGCTCAAAGCTCTGTGAGTTTCCTCATCTTCCCCCCCTGTTACTGAACTTCTAACAAGTAAGTGCACACCTCTTCCTCATTTTCACCATCATCCTCACCGCCTATTTCTTCCAAGACATAACTACTCACCTCTCCTCCTCAGTGTCGGGTCAGGACCCGAACCCACGGCCTAGACGATTCCTCCCTTCCCTTCTCATTCTCAAGTGAAATATTTAAAACTGTGTTGGAGTCATCCATTTTGGTCGCACAGTTGAACATGCGCAGCTCAACAGACATCGCAGCTCTGACGTCACCCGGGATTGTAAAACCTGCAGGAAATAAAATTTCGTTGCCATTTCCAGCGTGTCTCACGGGACGACGCAACGGAGGCGCATTTCTGGAGAGACAAAAACTCACAGGCGAACTTTTGCTCCACAAGAAATAAATCTTCCTGGAAGAGCTTGAAAGCTGGAAATCTGTCTGATACAAGAAGGTCAGAAGTTTCATAAACCGATGGAAGACCACGCTGACACCCGGCGCAGGTGAAAACCCACAGAGGTTTTATTTCCAAGGAGATGAGTTTTCTCCTTGTTGATTCAGTGGACTAAACGGTTCTTCATATTTTCCCATCCTGGACGGATGAGAGGTTTACCCTTTTTTTCTTAAGTTGATCACGGACGCCTGATCCCCCTTCCTCTTTTTTTTACGCCGTGACCTGACCCATCCTCAACTGGTGGAGAGAATAAATCAACGTCAAAGTAATTTCGTTCTTTTTATATTAAATTGGATTAGTACATTTAGAAGTCTGGGCAGGATGAGGCATAGTTTAGGTGATTTAGATTCACCAGTAGTTAATCCAAGGTATCAACTTGTTGCATGCAATACTGATTGAAGTGTTTAATGCTGAGCTGTGTTTTGATTTGCTGCGCAAGCGTTGCTGAATCGTGCGTGTTCATGTTTTGTCCGGCTGATCCCAAGTCAGACAGGAGTTAGAAGTTGGACTTTTAAAAGTTTTTCATTCAAAGCAACTGCTGTCTGGGCCACGCCTGACCACTCCTTTGTTCCAGTTTTATTACTGGAGTTTTTCCACTGAGTTCCCGCCTCAGAGTTTTATGACTCTTTGTTTGAGATTTGGGGCAATCAGCTGCTAGAGGCTAAAGGGGCGTGGCCCGACCGTTTTATCAGCTGATCGCTGCAATCAAGACATCAGCACACCAGGAGGACTTCTCTTTCCATTTTGCCCAAATTACACATTTTGTCCATAAAACTGCTGCTTTGATCTTCATAGACACTAAATGCACATATATTTTTCTGTCATTCTTATTGTTAGGTAGTAATTTTTATCCCCTTTTTGTAGAATAGTGCTTGTTAGTTAGGTGAAGATTTTTGGACCAGAATAATGGTAGATAAGAATTATTTGGCTTCAATAAAGAGAAGCATTTGTGTTTATTTCGTGCAAGAGGAATTTATCTGTCAAAACAAGGTATAAGTTCCCCCACCTTCGGTGAAGCGGTTGAATAAACAGTGACATTTTGTGGTTTTGGTTAATAATTTATCAATTATTAATGATGAATAGCTAATTGTAATTATTAAAGAGCTTTGAGCCCATAATCACAACACCAGAGGACATCTCTGATTTCTATTCATAAGTAATGACCTTTGGTTAAGAAATATTATTTTTTTCAAATTATGATTTTAAATTATAATTCTTGATAAATATTAATTAATCAATAATAGTAATTCTTACAACTGCCTAAATGTGTCTGTAACTGCTTCCTGCACTAGAGTCACTCTACAAATATCATGAAACCCGTCTTTACTACTGTATTGCACTTTTCACATGCATCAACAAAAAGCCCTTGACTGCCTTCAATTAGTCCAAAACTCTGCTGCAAGACTCCTAATCGTGACCAACAGAAAAACTCACATCTGACCTGTTTTAATGTCTGTGCTGGTTGCCTGTTTTGAGGATCCATTTCAAAATCCTGGGCCTTGCATGGTTACACTCCTTCCTTGTCATTGAACTGGCGATATGGTAGTTGCCTAGAGCGGCAGCTACTAATGGGGGCGCTGCTGTGACAACTCACAAAAGCAGAAAAAACATGGAATGAAATCAATAAAGCCCTGACTGGTGCCCTCTTCTCATGCTCTGTTGAGAATTAAATATTTACAGCAATCCCGCCCCCATTACTGTTATTCCTCATTCTGATGGATCTCCCCCTGCTGTCAGTCAAATGTTCCGAAAAGGAAAAGCGACCTTGGTACCTGGTCATGACAGAGAGGTGTCCCCACATGAGGACCCTTCCAGACCAGCTAGGATGCCAGGAAACAGCATGGCCCAGCAAGTGTATTTTTCATCGCCAATAATATTTATGTAGTTAGATATTTAAAAAAGCAAAGCATTTAGTTAGTTAGCTGTAGTTCAGCCATGTTAGGTCTTAGAGCTAATCTATTAAAAACCTTAAACAAGTTTCAGTGTTAATAACTGTGGTTTTATACTAGAGAAACACAAAGTATTATTAAGATGAAATATTGCTTTGTTGTATTGTGCACGGCAGGTTTGGATGCCAGAGAGAGAAACACAGATGTGTGCACCACTGGTAAAGCGACAGGAGAACTTGTTCACAGCCTTGGATGCAGAGAAATTACACCAAGCAGAACATGTCTCGGCTGTCGGCGATGTAGCTGCTGTAAGCTCGGTCCCACACACACACTACTATTGTGTAGAAACTGTGTGCCCTCTGTTCCATCTGTTGCACGCTCACATACCCACTGTAATTAACAATGGTGGAGAATCTTCATGTTAAAAGCTGATTAGATGGAGTGGAGCTCAAATGCTGGCTCCTAAATGTAGCTTGTACTTGAAATGAAAGCAAGGGGAATATGAATGTTTCTGTGCTAACAGCTTTTGCTTAACAAGTGAATTGAACTCTCTACACTGGGCTTTTTCATTGTTTCATTGTTTTCTCTGTCCTAATCCAGAGTTTTTCAAAGTGGCCCTCTGCCCTCTGCGGGGCCGCCATTGGGCATTGGGGTGGGGGGCTGAGAAAGCCTAAGGCTCCAACCACCTCCCAGGTTATTTAAAAGACTACTTCCCTGACCCTAAAAACACAAATTTAAGCCCAGGCTTAACAAACTGTTTAGGAGCCACCAAGCCCCTGCCACCCACTAGTGTAGTCTTTGTTTGTCACTTCCAAACAAACACACACTTTTGTCTTACAAACACATGTAAGGGTTATAATTCTTAATTAAATAATTTATATTTATCTAAATTATAATTAAAAATCATAATTCAGAAGAATAATTTTTTAATCAAAAATCGTACTCGTACTCATCGTCTTCCGCTTTTTTCCGGGACCGGGTCGCGGTGGCAGCAGACTCAGCAGAGACGCCCAGACGTCCCTCTCCCCAGACACCTCCTCCAGCTCCTCCGGGGGGAGCCCATGGCGTTCCCAGGCCAGCCCAGAGACATAGTCCCTCCAGGGTGTCCTGGGTAATCAAAAATCATTGCTTACAAATAGAAATCAGAGATGCACTCTGGTGTTGTAATTATGGGCACAGAAGCTCTTAATAACTACAAAAACATTCACCTAACTAACAAGCACCATTCCACAAAAGAGAACTAATAATAAAATGAAACATATGCGCATTGAGAGTCTATGAAGATCAAACCAGCAGTTTTACGGACAAAATGAGCAGTTTGGATTTACTTGGAAAGTGAAATCCTCCTGGTGTGCTGATATCTTGATTGCGGCGATCAGCTGGTAGAACGGTGGGACCGTCTCCTTAGCCACTAGCAGCCGATTGCCCCAAATCTCAAACAAAGGATCATAAAACTCTGAGGCGGGAACTTGATGGGAAAAAACTCCAGTAATAAAACTGGGACAAAGGAGTGGTCAGGCCACAAGGCCCAAACTGCAGCTGCTTTGAATGTAAAATGTTTAAAAGTCCAACTTCTAACTCCTGGCTGATTTGGGATCAGCCGAACAAAAACATGAACGTGCACCTTGCTGATCACATCCGCGCTCCGTGATTCAGCCGCACAGCAAATCAAAAAAGCTCAGCATAAACACATATCAATATTGGATGCAACAGGTTAATGCGTTGGATTAACTACTGGTGATTTTAAATCACCTTAGACTATGCCTCACCCTGCCCAGACTTCTAAATACACCTATCCGATTTACTATAAAAAGAATGAAATTATTTTGACACTGACTTCTCCTCTTCACCGTCTTGAGGATGGGTCATAGATCTGAAGAAATTGGGGCGGGGGACCAGAGTGTCACGTGTCCCTGAACAACTCAAAAACAGTAAACTCCTCATCCGTCCAAAATGGGAAAACATGAGGAACGATTGCAGTTGAATGAATCAACAAATATGAGGAACCGTTGCAGTTGACTGAATCCTTGTTGCCAAGGAGATGAAAACTCATCTCCTTGGCAACAAACCTCTGTGGGTTTTCACCTGAGCTGGAGTGTTGGCAGAGTCTGGCACGGAATGGCTGTGCGGAGGAAAAGTTCGCCTATGAGCTTTTGTCTCCAGATATGCGCCTCCGTTGCATCGTCCCGTGAGACACGCTGGAAATGGCAACGAAAATTTGGTTTCCGCGGGTTTTATAATCCTGGGTGACATCAGAGCTGCGATGCCTGTTGAGCTGTGCATGTCAAACTGCGCAACCTAGTCCGGCCAAAATGGATGACCCCAACACACACAAGCACACACACACATGCACACACACACACTTCAGAGTGAGTTGATTTCTCTTGTTCTGTGCTTATTGCATATGGTTTGTTAAAAATGCTGTTATTGTTGAAAACCATGTTAGTTGCTTCTTTAATTTTTTTTTCCATATTTTGTAGCATTGTCTGTGGGTTTTCAAAGGGGGTCCATGGCCAGAAACTAATGCTGTTTGGGGGGTGGCTCAACATGTGATAGTGGACCTCTTAAGGATGGGAGCTGAAAAAAAACCCAATTTTTTATCCACCTCAATTGTATCCATCACTAGATGGAATAGAACTGCAGCAGTTAAAATATGTGCTACAATAGCAAAATTCTGATCACAGGTTAAAAAAAAAATAGCATAACAAAAAAAAGAAAAACACATATGCTATATAGAATAACAGCATCAGCCTAAAATATCAGAAATTACCCATCTTGAATTTAAAATATCAGTATTGGCAATGGAAAAACCTATATTAGTTATATATAACCGCTAACAGGAGGCTGTGTGCCACCAGTCATCTTCCTGAACTTTGCAGCAAGCATTTTGACTGAGAATGGAACGTGTAATGTGTTTTTGGCCATTACACGTTTGTAACTTTTAAACTACCCCAAAAATGGGGGTAGTTTAAAAGTTTTTAAAATTACAAAAAATTACTTTTTACAAAGCTTTACTTTTAAATTATTTACTCTGACCGGAAAAGCTTCACACGTTCTGTTATCAGTACATGTTTCACACAGGAACATCACTGGTGTTGCACTGCCTCTTAGCTTTCATTTCCCATGTAACTATTCATTAGTTTCCATATAATTAATGCTTAAAGCCAAATGATGATGGTTTTGAGGTTATTAAAATAGTATTTACATAAACCGGTGGTAGTTCATTCCCATCCCAGCCGACGGAGTAAGGGGTCCCACACAGTCAGGTGTACTTGACTCCGTGGACGTCTGCCCGTAATCAAAGCAGACTCAATGTTGACTCAGTGCAGACTCAAAGTGGAAATCTGCCCAACATGCAAAGCTTAATGGCCTTATATACCACCTTTTTTCGTTTTTCCAAAGCGACATAGCAAATTAGCACTTTCTCCTTGTCCAATGAGGTCACAACAGAATGTGTGGAAATGTAGAAATTTGTCACCAGTAATGTAGGACATTGGTACCTCCGAATATGAAACCTCAAACATCCACAGACAGTGGGCGCAGAGTGTGCATCACTTACAGTGTGCCCGACTGAGAGCCTTAAGTTGATACTGGGAGACTGGTTGATCTTCAGCAGGCTAATTAGTTGCAGACATCATGAAGACAATAAGTTGTTCTCTGTAGTGGGCATTTTCTAATACAATTTTTTACGTCATTCATGCAACTTACCTACAATCACGATACAACAGCACCCACCTTTAAATCTATATTATTTTCACTAAGTCATATGGAATTTGCATGGACTCATTTAAAATCCCCACAAAAAGGGAAACAGAGATTCTGAAGTGGTTACAGATTTTAAGGCACCTCGATGCCCCCGACCAAAACCATATGTTCATTCCTCTTTCTGCTCTCTGCATTTCTGAAATCTTCTGTATAAAGCCAAATATGGACCTTTCAAACATTGCATTTCATCTTGAGAATAGGCCTCTGAACTTTCTTTTACTTGTGGTGTCATTTAAACACAACATTTGTTGGCAGCTCCGACTGTCCTGAAGCTTGCTCCTTATAAGTTATAAGATGCATGTCATAAAATAAATTGTCATGTAAATAGGAGTTTACCACATTTGTATAATATGCAATTTAACATTTCTATTAAAGTATTACACACATTCAGAAACACACTTGATTTATAATCTAGTGACGGAGGTTTTGTTTTTCTGCCTTGCAAACATTCCAGTGCTTTTTCCCAGACCTAATTCTTTCTGGTGTGTATCTCTTTTGGTGGTTACAAATTAAGAAGATATCCTGCTGTTCTGTGCTATGGTGCCAAAATACAATTAGCTCAAGCCAGCAAAAATTAGTCTGAATTTGCATCTACTAAGACAAAGACACTCCTTCTTACTCCTACCCTATTTTTAGTTCAAGATGATTTCTCCAATGGCTCATGTCTGTAACAAGAGGTAATTTGACTGAAAGTGGGGGTTTGAGTTTAATTTGGTTGGGTGTGGTAAGGAATCAGATGCCACAGAAGATAAAGACGAGGAGGACGAAAGCGTAGCAGGGAGTGGGGAATTATTTTAAGACCTCTTTTTAAGCATAGAGATCCCTGTGAGGCAAAATTGATGGAATCGTTCATACTGCTGGTCGAAATATTGAGCTTTACTCTGTTTTTACAACTCCTTTTCATGCTTTGCTTGGGAAATATCAAACAATCTTTCCTAGCAGCAACAGTTCAGTAAATGTGTTAAATTGCCATTTCTTTCCCAAGATGACCTTGCTATGTACGAGTCAGCACCCAGCTTTAATTATTATAGCTAGAAACCTCTGATCAGGCCCAACATCTGGGTGTAGTGATGGACTCAGACCTGAACCTTCAGAGGTAAAGACAATAAATACAATTACATTGTCTGCCTTTTGTCAATTGAAGAGCATTTCCAGGATTAAATAGCTAATGCCTTAGCAGGATCTTAAAAAAATTAAATTCATGTGTTTATTATTAGTTGAATTTATTATTGCTACAGCGTCTTCAAGTGTCTGTCTAAAGAGTCAACAAAACAGCATAGCTCCTACCTTCCAACCTCCCAAACAGTGTCCGGCACTACAAACACATGGAAAAGCCATCAATGCCATGACTGGCTATGACCAACAATATAAACTTGTGTGTGGAGAGCACAGTCCAGAATAGTGAGATGCTTCGCCAAAAACAAACCCTGGAACTCCTGTGACCTGAAGGAACTGCTAAACAGGAGAATTATTGAAGAATATACTGATGCAAC